>JAZDVW010001673.1:0-299380 GCA_037367395.1 Lithobates pipiens
TACACACACCTTTATTTTTTTTATATTTAATCCATTTTCTTTTTTTGTGTTTTAGACACCTTTTATTTATTTAATTTTTTTTAAATGTGTTAAAGTTTTTTACGTAAACACACAAAAAGAAAATGATAACATTGACAATAAACAAAAAGTTACATCACATATTCACAATTGTTTTAAAAAAGGATTTCAGCATAATATATGTAAAAAAAACATGTAATAATTGCAGTTATTTGTGAGGAAGAAATTTGATAATTATTTATCGCTATTTTTTATTTATTAAGTATATATTATATATATATGTATGTGTGTATGTGTGTGTGTATATATATATATATATATATATATATATATATACATATGTGTATGTGTGTATGTGTGTGTATATATTTATTTTATGCACTTTTATTTATATTTGTTTTTATATGTGAGTGATTATTTTATTTACACACACCTTTATTTTTTTTATATTTAATCCATTTTCTTTTTTTGTGTTTTAGACACCTTTTATTTATTTAATTTTTTTTAAACGTGTTAAAGTTTTTTACGTAAACACACAAAAAGAAAATGATAACATTGACAATAAACAAAAAGTTACATCACATATTCACAATTGTTTTAAAAAAGGATTTCAGCATAATATATGTAAAAAAAACATGTAATAATTGCAGTTATTTGTGAGGAAGAAATTTGATAATTATTTATCGCTATTTTTTATTTATTAAGTATATATTATTATATATATATGTATGTGTGTGTGTGTATGTGTGTGTATATATATATATATATATATATATATATATATATATATATATATATATGTATATGTATGTGTGTGTGTTTTTTATTTATTTTATACCCATTTATTTTCATTTTTAGATTTTACTCATTATTATATTTATTATTTGTATGTGATTGTTTTATTTACAAACCCTTATTTTTTTAAATTTAAACTTTTTGCTTTTTTTCTGTTAAGACACCCTTATTTATTTTTATTTTTTGAAACGTGTTTAAGTTTTTTCCATCAACATATAAAAAAATAACATTTTAGCAATAAACAAAAAGTTACTGAATTTGCATAGAAAAGCACATAGAAGTAGAATACTCAGGAGGTATTTGGCTATTATCAATCGCTCACCCTTATTTCTTGTTGTTCATTATTTTGTACACCTTTTTTATAGTTATTTTTATATTTATTAACTGCTTTAACTATTACTTTTTTTATACACCCCTATTTATTATGTTATATATTTATTCATGAAATGTATTCCTAAATATATATTTTTCTTAACACTTTTTTATAAACCCTTATTTATATTCTTTTTTTAATTATTACATAATTTTTTTTATACACACTTGATTATTTTATATTGCTTGTATTTGTTTATATTAATTGAACCTATTTTTATGCACTCTTATTTATATATATTTTTATATGTGATTGTTTTATTTACACACCCTTATTTTTGTTTTTAGATTTAATCCTTTTATTTATTATTTTTTGAAGCGCGATTCACGTTTTTTCCATAAACACACAAAAAGAAAATGATAACATTGCCAATAAACAAATAGATACTAAATTTGCATAGAAAGCACAAAGTAGAGCACCCAGGGGGTATTTGGCTATTGTCAATATTTATTTTTATTCACTATTTTATACACCCATATTTATAGTTATTTATATTAACTATTTTAACTATTATTACTTTTTTTATACACCCTTATTTATTATATTACATATTTATTCACAAAATGTTTATATATATATATATATATATATATATATATATATATATATATATATATATATATATATTTTTTTTTTTTTTTTTTTACTTTTTATATTATTATTAATAAAGTATATACATGTTTTAATCGCACTTTGGTGTTGGTGTCTTCTGAAGGGGGGGGGGTTTCTTTCTGATGTGGGGCGCAGATGTGGATATTACAGTGGGGGGGGGGGAGATGTGGATATTACGATGGGGGGAGATGTGGATATTGCAGTGGGGGGGGGGGGGAGATGTGGATATTGCAGTGGGGGGGGGGGAGATGTGGATATTACTGTGGGGGGAGATTTGGAGATGTGGATATTACTGTGGGGGGAGATTTGGATATTACAGTGGGGAGGGGGGAGATGTGGATATTGCAGTGGGGGGGGGGGGGAGATGTGGATATTGCAGTGGGGGGGGGGGAGATGTGGATATTGCAGTGGGGGGGGGAGATGTGGATATTGCAGTGGGGGGGGGGAGATGTGGATATTACAGTGGGGGGAGATGTGGATATTACAGTGGGGAGGGGGGGAGATGTGGATATTGCAGTGGGGGGGGGGAGATGTGGATATTGCAGTGGGGGGAGATGTGGATATTACAGTGGGGGGGGGGAGATGTAGATATTACAGTGGGGGGGGGGGAGATGTGGATATTACAGTGGGGGGGGGGAGATGTGGATATTACAGTGGGGGGGGGGGAGATGTGGATATTACAGTGGGGGGGAGATGTGGATATTACAGTGGGGGGGGGAGATGTGGATATTACAGTGGGGGGGGGGAGATGTGGATATTACAGTGGGGGGGGGAGATGTAGATATTACAGTGGGGGGAGATGTGGATATTACAGTGGGGGGGGGGAGATGTGGATATTACAGTGGGGGGGGGAGATGTAGATATTACAGTGGGGGGGAGATGTGGATATTACAGTGGGGGGGAGATGTGGATATTACAGTGGGGGGGAGATGTGGATATTACAGTGGGGGGGAGATGTGGATATTACAGTGGGGGGGGGAGATGTGGATATTACAGTGGGGGGGGGGAGATGTGGATATTACAGTGGGGGGGGGAGATGTGGATATTACAGTGGGGGGGAGATGTGGATATTACAGTGGGGGGGGATGTGGATATTACAGTGGGGGGGGGGGGATGTAGATATTACAGTGGGGGGAGATGTGGAATTACAGTGGGGGGGGGGAGATGTGGATATTACAGTGGGGGGGGGGGGAGATGTAGATATTACAGTGGGGGGAGATGTGGATATTACAGTGGGGGGGGGAGATGTGGATATTACAGTGGGGGGAGATGTGGATATTACAGTGGGGGGGAGATGTGGATATTACAGTGGGGGGGGGGGGAGATGTGGATATTACAGTGGGGGGGGGAGATGTAGATATTACAGTGGGGGGAGATGTGGATATTACAGTGGGGGGGGAGATGTGGATATTACAGTGGGGGGGGGGGAGATGTGGATATTACAGTGGGGGGGGGAGATGTAGATATTACAGTGGGGGGAGATGTGGATATTACAGTGGGGGGGGGGAGATGTGGATATTACAGTGGGGGGGGGGGGGGGAGATGTAGATATTACAGTGGGGGGAGATGTGGATATTACAGTGGGGGGGGGGGAGATGTGGATATTACAGTGGGGGGGGGGAGATGTAGATATTACAGTGGGGGGAGATGTGGATATTACAGTGGGGGGGAGATGTGGATATTACAGTGGGGGGGGGGGAGATGTAGATATTACAGTGGGGGGAGATGTGGATATTACAGTGGGGGGGAGATGTGGATATTACAGTGGGGGGGGGGGAGATGTGGATATTACAGTGGGGGGGGAGATGTAGATATTACAGTGGGGGGAGATGTGGATATTACAGTGGGGGGGGGGGAGATGTGGATATTACAGTGGGGGGGGGGATGTGGATATTACAGTGGGGGGGGGATGTAGATATTACAGTGGGGGGAGATGTGGATATTACAGTGGGGGGGAGATGTAGATATTACAGTGGGGGGAGAAGTGGATATTACAGTGGGGGGGAGGGTGGATATTACAGTGGGGGGGGGGGGAGATGTAGATATTACAGTGGGGGGAGATGTGGATATTACAGTGGGGGGGGGGGGGGGGGGAGATGTGGATATTACGATGGGGGGAGATGTGGATATTGCAGTGGGGGGGGGGGAGATGTGGATATTGCAGTGGGGGGGGGGGAGATGTGGATATTACTGTGGGGGGAGATTTGGATATTACAGTGGGAGGGGGGAGATGTGGATATTGCAGTGGGGGGGGGGGGAGATGTGGATATTGCAGTGGGGGGGGGGAGATGTGGATATTGCAGTGGGGGGGGGGGAGATGTGGATATTGCAGTGGGGGGGGGGAGATGTGGATATTAATGTGGGGGAGATTTGGATATTACAGTGGGGAGGGGGGAGATGTGGATATTGCAGTGGGGGGGGGGAGATGTGGACTATTGCAGTGGGGGGAGATGTGGATATTACAGTGGGGGGGGGGAGATGTGGATATTACAGTGGGGGGGGGGAGATGTGGATATTACAGTGGGGGGGGGGAGATGTGGATATTACAGTGGGGGGGGGGGGAGATGTGGATATTACAGTGGGGGGGAGATGTGGATATTACAGTGGGGGGGGGAGATGTGGATATTACAGTGGGGGGGGGGAGATGTGGATATTACAGTGGGGGGGGGGAGATGTAGATATTACAGTGGGGGGAGATGTGGATATTACAGTGGGGGGGGGGAGATGTAGATATTACAGTGGGGGAGATGTGCATATTACAGTGGGGGGGAGATGTGGATATTACAGTTGGGGGGGAAGATGTGGATATTACAGTGGTGGGGGGAGATGTGGATATTACAGTGGGGTGGGAGATGTGGATATTACAGTGGGGGGAGATGTGGATATTACAGTGGGGGGGAGATGTGGATATTACAGTGGGGGGGGGGGGGAGATGTGGATATTACAGTGGGGGGGAGATGTGGATATTACAGTGGGGGGGGAGATGTGGATATTACAGTGGGGGGGGGGATGTAGATATTACAGTGGGGGGAGATGTGGATATTACAGTGGGGGGGGGGGGAGATGTGGATTTACAGTGGGAGATGTAGATATTACAGTGGGGGGAGATGTGGATATTACAGTGGGGGGGGGGAGATGTGGATATTACAGTGGGGGGAGATGTGGATATTACAGTGGGGGGAGATGTGGATATTACAGTGGGGGGGGGAGATGTGGATATTACAGTGGGGGGGGGAGATGTAGATATTACAGTGGGGGGAGATGTGGATATTACAGTGGGGGGGGAGATGTGGATATTACAGTGGGGGGGGGAGATGTGGATATTACAGTGGGGGGGGGGAGATGTAGATATTACAGTGGGGGGAGATGTGGATATTACAGTGGGGGGGGGGAGATGTGGATATTACAGTGGGGGGGGGGAGATGTAGATATTACAGTGGGGGGAGATGTGGATATTAAAGTGGGGGGGGGGAGATGTGGATATTACAGTGGGGGGGGGGAGATGTAGATATGTACAGTGGGGGGAGATGTGGATATTACAGTGGGGGGGAGATGTGGATATTACAGTGGGGGGGGGGGGAGATGTAGATATTACAGTGGGGGGAGATGTGGATATTACCAGTGGGGGGGAGATGTGGATATTACAGTGGGGGGGGGGGGGAGATGTGGATATTACAGTGGGGGGGGAGATGTAGATATTACAGTGGGGGGAGATGTGATATTACAGTGGGGGGGGGGAGATGTGGATATTACAGTGGGGGGGGGGGATGTGGATATTACAGTGGGGGGGGGAGATGTAGATATTACAGTGGGGGGAGATGTGGATATTACAGTGGGGGGGAGATGTAGATTTTACAGTGGGGGGAGTACGGATTTCAAACTTTTTGTTTTTTATATTCGTTGTCTATATGTAGATATTACAGTGGGGGGAGATGTGGATATTACAGTGGGGGGGGAGATGATAACATTACAGTTATAATTAATCGAAATTACGATCACGTTTAATGGATGGAAGTCTCAGCGCCTGCCTGAAGCTTAACCTCACCACATATCAACCAGACTACAAAGCCATCAGCACAACCATGCAGCACCAGAAGTCACATAAACGGTAAGAAGCGTCGCTAACTCTAGCGGACATTTTCCCGTAGCTTTTAGCAGCACCTTTCAGCCACTAGTTTTTCGCCAAACACTAGCGGCCAAAGAAAGTGTTAAAAGCACCCATGTCGCGGCGCTTTGGCAGCGCTGCCCATTCATCAATGGGCAGGGCGTTTTGGAAGCGGTGTATTCAGCGCTCTCAAACTACCCCAGAGATGCTGCTTGCAGGACTTTTCAGAACGTCCCGCAAGCGCACCGCCCCGGTGTGAAAAGTCACACTGAAATGAATAGGGATGAGGTTTTTCAGGCGTTAGAGGCTATTTCTAGCGCAAAAACACCTGAAAAACGCCTCGGTGTGAAAGCAGCCTAACTGATGCTGACACCACCAGTGACACTAATACAGTGATCAGTGCTAATAATATACACTGTCACTGTACTAATGATACTGGTTGGGGAAAGGGGTTAACATCAGGGGCGATCAAAAGGTTAACTGTGTGCCTAACAATGGTTACTGTATGTACAATGTGCTGATTTTTACTAAGTAATCTTCCGGTTTTTATTCCTACTTTACAGGGAGAAAAAAAGTGTCACATTGCCGCTGTCTGTAGAGAGCTCTGTGTTGTTGCTCTCTTCTGTCATTCGCTCAGCCGAGCAGTGGGTCCCGGCCATAAATCATTGGCTGGGACCCACTGCTTGGCTTGTGCTGCAGTGAATAACAGCTCGGGTTTCTGGGTGCGCACGCATGCGCGAGAGCAGACCCGGAAGAAAGCCCCGATGTACAGGTACTTCATGATGCCTGAAGGAGCCAACCCCCCGCAGTATAGTTACTGCAGCAGGTTGGCAAGAGGTTAAAGGCCTCATTCACACGGGTGTACCTATCTAAGGGCCCCCCTATGCCTGCTTGGGGTACCCAAGTATTTCATGCCTCTGGGTGCAAGCAGTACGGTTTGTCTACTGGGACGCAGTGCCTGCACAGACGTTCAAAGACATGCCCCCGCACGACTGCCAAGTGGCGACCAGCGGCTATATCCATGCAGCTACTGCGTCCCCATAGACATTAATGGATGCGGGCAAAGAGGGTCCTTCACACAGAGGTGTGAATAGCTGAGGCCTAAGAGTAGGGTGGCTACCTGTCCGGGATTCACCCGGACAGCCCGGGTTTTGAATCCTGCGTCCAGGTTTCAGTCCATTTGAAACCTGGACACATTATTCAGACAGGAATGTGGCTCAGAACAAGGCTTGATTGGAGGGTGAGGGGGCACGATGTGTGCCACATTACTATTCTTTTTGGAGTGCCCAAAGGTGGTTCCAGGTCTGGTACAATCCTACAGTGCGGGGTTTTCCCATAGACGGCCCTCCAGCTGTTGCGGAGCTACACGTCCCATGAGGCATTGCAAAACTCTGACACTCACAGACATGACTGGGCATGATGGGAATTGTAGTTCCTAAACACCTAGAGGGCTGTAGTGTGGAGACCCCTGCTATAGTGTATACTAAGACCCCTTTCACACTGAGGCAGTTTTCAGGCATTTTGGTGCAAGAAATAGCGCCTGTAAAGTGCCTCCCCTGCCACCCCAGTGTGAAAACCCGAGTGCTCTCACCCCGGGGCGGTGCGCTTGCGGGACGTTAGAAAAAGTCCTGCAAGCAGCATCTTTGGGGCGGTTTAGGGGCGCTGTATACGAAGGCTCCCAGACCGCCCCTGCCCATTGGAATGAATGGGCAGCGCTTCCGAAACGGCTGCAACACGGGGGGGGGGCGTTTTAACCCCTTTTTAGCCCCTTCTCGGGGGTTAAAAGCGCCCTGCTACCACCAATAGCGGTAAAGTGCCGCTAAAACGAGCGTCCCTTTACCTCTAACGCTCGGGCGGCTGCAGCGTGAAAGCACCCTAAAACACAAAATGTACTGCGCACTGCTACAGTGTTCGGGTTCGGCTTGGAAAAAAAAGTGGCGACTTTACCTAAGAGCTCATTCACACTGTATGCATTTTCTGCACTTTATCAGCACCGGTCACCACACAGGACCATAGAAAACCATTGTTATTTCTGTGCCCTGTTCACACCACAAAGCTGCCTTGGAGCATGTTTCCCGCAATGCACCAGAGCTCACATGAAGTCGCATTGCAGCTCCACCTCCGCATACCAATGAGTGAAGGGCCAGTCCACACCACGGAATCGCACAACAACGTACTGAGCATTCCTTTGCGATTCACGTGCGGTTGTGCGATTCATTTTCTAATGGACTGAGTCGCACCGAACTGCAGCAAAAGCAAGTGCATGCACTCCTTTAAGGGAAACGCACAGCGACCCGGATGGCATAGTACTTCTGTACCGCGTGGTCTGGGGCAGGCAAGCGCCCTGCGTGTGCGATCTGCATTTGTTGACGTAACATTAACACCGCGCTGCAAATCGCAACGGCAGTGCATTTTGAACGCGGTGCAGGAAACGTGGGGCTTCCAACAACTGTGTGAAGTTGGCACCCCATGTTTGTAAAACCTGAATAAAAACATACCATTCGTTTGTGCCGCGTTTGTGCTGATTTGTGCCGCAAAAATTAGCGTTTGTGCCGGTTCGGTTTCTGAGATATTAAACATTCAATTTAATGCAAGCCCCGCCCACTTTGCACCCCACGTTGCTGAATTTGAAAAACAAACGCGCCATTTGTTTGTGCCGCGTTTGTGCTGGTTTGTGCTGCAAAATAAACGTTTGTGCCGCTTTGGTTGCGGAGATATTGTGCGTTGTAGTTGCTGAAACCCCGCCCACTTTGCACCCCACGTTACCGAATTTGAAAAACAATCGCGCCATTCGTTTGTGCCGCGTTTGTGCTGGTTTGTGCTGCAAAAACAAACGTTTGTGCTGCTTTGGTTGTGGAGATATTGTGCGTTATAGTTGCTGGAACCCCGCCCACTTTGCACCCCACGTTACCGAATTTGAAAAACGAACGCACCATTCGTTTGTGCCGCGTTTGTGCTGGTTTGTGCTGCAAAAATAAACGTTTGTGCCGCTTTGGTTGCAGAGATATTGTGTGTTATATGTTGTGAAACCCCGCCCACTTCGCACCCCACGTTACCGAATTTGAAAAACAAAGGCGCCATTCGTTTGTGCCGCGTTTGTGCTGGTTTGTGCTGCAAAAATAAACGTTTGTGCCGCTTTGGTTGCGGAGATATTGTGTGTTATATGTTGTGAAACCCCGCCCACTTTACACCCCACGTTACCGAATTTGAAAAACAAACGCGCCATTCGTTTGTGCCACGTTTGTGCTGGTTTGTGCTGTAAAAATAAACGTTTGTGCCGCTTTGGTTGCGGAGATATTGTGTGTTATATGTTGTGAAACCCCGCCCACTTTACACCCCACGTTACCGAATTTGAAAAACAAACGCGCCATTCGTTTGTGCCGCGTTTGTGCTGGTTTGTGCTGCAAAAATAAACGTTTGTGCCGCTTTGGTTTGCGGAGATATTGTGTGTTATATGTTGTGAAACCCCGCCCACTTTACACCCCACGTTACCGAATTTGAAAAACAAACGCGCCATTCGTTTGTGCCGCGTTTGTGCTGGTTTGTGCTGCAAAAATAAACGTTTGTGCCGCTTTGGTTGCGGAGATATTGTGTGTTATATGTTGTGAAACCCCGCCCACTTTCCACTCCACGTTACCGAATTTGAAAAACAAACGCGCCATTCGTTTGTGCCGCGTTTGTGCTGGTTTGTGCTGCAAAAATAAACGTTTGTGCCGCTTTGGTTGCGGAGATATTGTGTGTTATATGTTGTGAAACCCCGCCCACTTTACACGCCACGTTACCGAATTTGAAAAACAAACGCGCCATTCGTTTGTGCCGCGTTTGTGCTGGTTTGTGCTGCAAAAATAAACGTTTGTGCCGCTTTGGTTGCGGAGATATTGTGTGTTATATGTTGTGAAACCCCGCTCCACTTTACACCCCACATTACCAAATTTGAAAAACAAACGCGCCATTCGTTTGTGCCGCGTTTGTGCTGGTTTGTGCTGCAAAAATAAACGTTTGTGCCGCTTTGGTTGCGGAGATATTGTGTATTATATGTTTTGAAACGCCGCCCACTTTACACCCCACGTTACCGAATTTGAAAAACAAAGGCGCCATTCGTTTGTGCCGCGTTTGTGCTGGTTTGTGCTGCAAAAATAAACGTTTGTGCCGCTTTGGTTGCGGAGATATTGTGTGTTATATGTTGTGAAACCCCGCCCACTTTACACCCCACGTTACCGAATTTGAAAAACAAACGCGCCATTCGTTTGTGCCGCGTTTGTGCTGGTTTGTGCTGTAAAATAAACGTTTGTGCCGCTTTGGTTGCGGAGATATTGTGTGTTATATGTTGTGAAACCCCGCCCACTTTACACCCCACGTTACCGAATTTGAAAAACAAACGCGCCATTCGTTTGTGCCGCGTTTGTGCTGGCTTGTGCTGCAAAAATAAACATTTGTGCTGCTTTGGTTGCGGAGATATTGTGTGTTATATGTTGTGAAACCCCGCCCACTTTACACCCCACATTACCGAATTTGAAAAACAAACGCGCCATTCGTTTGTGCCGCGTTTGTGCTGGTTTGTGCTGCAAAAATAAACGTTTGTGCCGCTTTGGTTGCGGAGATATTGTGTGTTATATGTTTTGAAACCCCGCCCACTTTACACCCCACGTTACCGAATTTGAAAAACAAACGCGCCATTCGTTTGTGCCGCGTTTGTGCTGGTTTGTGCTGCAAAAATAAACGTTTGTGCCGCTTTGGTTGCGGAGATATTGTGTGTTATATGTTGTGAAACCCCGCCCACTTTACACCCCACGTTACCGAATTTGAAAAACAAACGCGCCATTCGTTTGTGCCGCGTTTGTGCTGGCTTGTGCTGCAAAAATAAACATTTCTGCTGCTTTGGTTGCGGAGATATTGTGTGTTATATGTTGTGAAACCACACTGACTTTACACCTTGTTACTACATCTTACATACAGAACTTACAGAACCTATACTCAGCTTGGGTTTCCTTAATGTAAAGCTCCTCCCACTGTGCCGAGCACTGCACTTCATACTGTACCCTGGAAAAGGCAGCATTGGAGCTCGAACAACTTTTTGCTTGATGGTTTCATTCTAGCTCAGGGAATCCAGGGTAAATTAATTTTTAACATCTTTAATTTTACTTATTATTAATAATTATGCAATGTATTCAATTGCAGTGAAAATAATACATTTGGAATAGGTGATCGTGTGTTTGCTGTGTGTATACAAACAATTTTTTTTGCAATACTAGCACATCAACCTAATATAGTGGTCAGGTGGCAACACTAGTTGTGTTAATAACTGATGTCCCTATGTACTGTATACATCCTTTGTTCAGGGTAGCCAGAATGTAAAATCATTGTAGTAACATACAGAAATGCTTTAAACTAGGGATGAGCTGAACACCCCCCAGTTTGGTTCGCATCAGAACTTTCGAACGGACCGCAAATTCGTAAGAACGTTAGAACCCCATTGAAGTCTATGGGACTCAAACGTTTGAAATAAAAAGTGCTAATTTTAATGGCTAATATGCAAGATACTGTCCTAAAAAGGGTTTGGGGACCTGGCTCCTGCCCCAGGGGACATGGGTCAATGCCTAAAATGTTTTTAAAAATGGCCGTTTTGGCGGGAGCACTGATTTTAATGACGATTAAAGTGAAAAAAAAGTGAAATATTCCTTTAAATATGGTGCCTGGGGGGTGTCTGTAGTATGCCTGTGAAGTGCCACGTGTTTCCCGTGTTTAGAACAGTCCCTGCACAAAATGACATTAAACGGAAATAACATCATTTAAAACTGCTTGCGGTTTTAATGTTATATCTGGTTCCGGCAATATGGATGAAAATCATTGAGAAAAATGGCATGGGTAGCCCCCTCCGCCCATTACAAGCCCCTTTGGATCTTGTACGGATATTAAGGGGAACCCCGTACCCATATTACAAAAAGGAAAGACGTGGGGACACCAGGCCCTATATACTCAGAACAGCAGTATACAGGTGATGCAAACAAGACAGGGACTGTGTAGGTTTGTTGTGTTAAGTAGAATCTGTTTGTAATTTTCAACTGGTACATTTTTAAAGTGTAGCTCCAGTCAAAAAATCTATTTTTAAGCTTTTTGGAAAACATAGGGAAGGGTTATCACCCCTGTATAATTTGTTTTGTCGTCCATCTTTTTTCATCTCACTTGCTGTTGTCTCCTTCCGTTTGCAAGTAGCAGATGTTTGTAAGTTGGATGTTTGAAAGTAGGGGCCTGCCCTATATGCTCTGCAGAAATGGCGGAACAAGGTGTTGGTGTTGTCACAACATTGTAAGCCCTCAAAGTGACTCTTGGTGGGCGCTGGAGCGCCCTGCTGTGAACGATTATATCAAGAATTGTAATTACATGCCATTGTTGAACAGTGGTAGAAAAATTGACCTTTGGTGGTTGTGGTGCTGGTGCCACAACACTATAAGTCCTCACAGTTACTCTGGGTGGGCATAGGAACGGGCCCTCCTGTGAACTATTATATTAAGAATTGTAATTACATGCCCCTGTTAAACAGGGGCTGAAAAATTGGGCCTTAGGCACTGGTGCTGGTGCCACGACACTGCAACCTCTCCCATGTACTCTAGTTGTGGTGCAGGAATGAGCCCTGCTGCAAAGCATTGCATCAAAAATTGTAATTAAACGCCCCTGTTAAACAGGGGCTGTAAAATTGGGCTGGTGGCATCACCCAAAACCAAAAATGTTCTTCCAACATATCAGCGGAGGAGGAAGAGGATAGACAATCAACATAACAGGACAGACACTCAGCATCAGCATAGGTAGTCTTGAAGGGATGTGATATTTCAAAAAAAAATATTCGGTTACATCAGCTTCAGGTGCTTGGTAGCTGTGGGTGATCCCAGACTGATTCATCTTGATGAAGGTCAGTCGATCAACTGAGTCGGTGGAGAGGCGCACCCTGTGATCGGTAACAAAGCCACCAGCAGCACTGAAGGTGCGTTCCGAAAGAACGCTGGATGCAGGACAGGCTAGTACTCAATTGCATACTGTGCAAGCTCTGGCCAGTGATCCATCCTCAAGACCCAGTAAGCCAGAGGATTTTCGGTGGGAAAGGTGTCCAAGTCTGACCTTGCCCCTAGGTATTCCTGCACCATGTAAATCAGACGCTGGCGATGGTTGCTGGAACCGATCATACCTTGGGGCTGCGGACTAAAAAATTGTCTGAACGCATCGGTCAGACGGCCACCTTCTCCACCGCTCCTTCTGACGGATGCCTCAGCAACACGTTGTCCAGGACCAGGAGTTTGTAACCTCCCAGTCTCTGGGAACACGTTGCACAGACCTTTCTGCAAGGCCTCCCGGAGATGTCTCATCCTCTGCTCCCTCTGCGACGGCAAGATAAGGTCGGCAACCCTACCCTTGTACCGTGGATCAAGGAGAGTGGCCAGCCAGTAATGGTCCCTCTCCTTGATCCGAAGAATACGAGGATCCTTCCGCAGGCTTTGCAAGATCAGGGAGGCCATGCAGCATAGGGTAGCTGAGGCATTCGGTCCGGAGTCCTCTGGGTCACTAATGACAACATGATCTGCAGCTACCTCCTCCCAGCCACATACAAGTCCACGGGTTTCTTGGGACTGTAAATCATCCCTACAAGACTGCTGCTGCTGCTGATGCTGAGTGCCAGCCTCCATCTCCATGCTGACACAATCATCCTCCTCCTCTTCCTGTGTGATGGGTGGCACAGCAGGAACACTGTCCTGATAAAGGGGGCCTTGAGAGGCAAGGAAGTCCTCCTCTTCCTGCCTCTGTTCTGCCTCAAGTGCCCTGTCCATTATTCCATGCAGCGTATGCTCTAAGAGGTGGACAAGAGGTACAGTGTCACTTATGCATGCACTGTCACTGCTCACCATCCTTGTGGCCTCCTAAAATGGTGACAGGACAGTGCATGCATCCCTTATCATGCCCCACTGGCGTGGTGAGAAAAAACCGAGCTCCCCTGACCCTGTCCTGGTGCCATAGTCACACAGGTACTCATTGATGGCCCTCTGCTGCATGTGCAGCCACTGCAGCATGGCCAACATTGAGTTCCACCTGGTGGGCATGTCACATATAAGTCGGTTCTTGGGCAGGTTCAACTCCTTTTGGAGCTCAGCCAGCTGAGCACAGGCATTAAATGATCGGCGGAAATGCACACAGACTTTCCTGGCCTGCTTCAGGACATCCTGTAAGCCCGGGTACCTGCCCAAGAACCGCTGCACCACCAGGTTAAGGACGTGAGCCACACAGGGCACATGGGTCAGTTGTCTTTGTCGGAGGGCGGAGAGCAGGTTGGTGCCATTGTCGAAAACCACCATTCCTGGCTTAAGCTGGTGTGGCGTCAACCACCTCTTGGCCTGCCCCTGCAGAGCTCACAAAACATCTGCCCCAGTGTGGCTCCTGTCCCCCAAACTAACCAGCGCAAGCACGGCATGGCATCGTATTGCCTGCGTACTTGCGTAGCCCCTGGAACGCCTACGGAGCACCGCTGGTTCTGAGGACAGAGCACTGGAAGAGGCCATGGAGGAAGAAGAAGAGGAGGGGGTGGAGGAGAGAGGTGTGTCACAACCAGTAGTAGCATTTTGGAGGCGTGGTGGCGGAACAACCTCCAACACTACTGCACCTTGTCCTGCATCCTTCCCAGCAGCCAGAAGAGTGACCCAATGGGCCGTGAAAGACAGGTAACGTCCCTGTCCATGCCTGCTGGACCATGAGTCAGCGGTAATATGCACCTTACCGCTGACCGCCCTGTCTAGCGAGGCAAGGACATTGCCTTCCACATGCCGGTAGAGAGCCTGAATTGCCTTCCGTGAGAAAAAGTGGTGTTTCGGGACCTGCCACTGAGGGACCGCACATTGTACAAACTCACGGAAGGGGGCAGAGTCTACCAACTGAAAAGGCAGCAGTTGAAGTGCTAGCAATTTAGCCAAGCTAGCATTCAACCGCTGGGCATGTGGATGGCTGGGAGTGAACTTCTTTCGACGGTCCAGCAGCTGGGGCAGGGACATTTGCCTGCTATAATCGGACGTGGGTGTACTGCTAGCAGAGTGCCCGAAAGCACTTGGCTGTGACACACCTAATTCTACACCTTCATTCCTCTCAGAGCAGGTTTCAGAGAGGACTGAAGGTCTAGTGGGGTTGGAGATGCCAGCTGATGAGGAGCAAGGAGAGGTCCGCTTTGTTCTTTGGTGTGGGTCTTTAAGGTACGCTTGCCAACGAGCTGCATGGCAGGTCAACATATGTCTCTTCAAGCATATGGTGCCCAAGCGGCTGATGTTTTGGCCACGCGAGATACGCTTGAGACATATGTTGCAAATAGCAGCAGTGCGATCTGATGCACTCGTCTCAAAAAAGGCCCACACCAAAGAACTTTTAGAATAACGCGCAGAGGCAGCGCCCTGCACAGGCGGAGCTCTGCGGTGTAATTCAGTCGGTGTGCTGCCCCTAAGCTGGCCCCCGGAGGGCATCCTGCCTCGTTGGACATGTGCCTCCTCCTCCTCCCTCCTATCAGGCACCCACGTGGAGTCAGTGCCCTCATCATCCCCTCCCTCTTCATCGCTGGAGCAAACCTGGCAGTATGCTGCAGCTTGTGGAACATGACTGCCAGATTGCTGTCCTTCTTGAGCATCCCCTCTCTCTGCGCTCACGCTACTGCCTTCCTCTAGCTGAGTATCATCATCAGAGCCTACAAAACACTGGGCATCCTCCTGGAGCATGTACGCAACACTGTGCTCAAAGAGTTCAGGAGACTCCTCAGGGGGACGTGGTGGGTCAAGCGAAGGAGTCACTGATGATGACATTGAGAGGCGGGAAGACGATGGGTTGGCAGCTTCTTTGCTAGTACCCTGAGACTGGGTGAGAGAGGATGAGGAGGATGAAGAGGGCTTGGTCATCCACTATACCAAGTCTTCGGCATGTTGCGGCTTAACATGTCCAGCTGCCGAAAAGAAGGACAAGTGTGTCCCATGGCCACGTGCTGATGATGACGATGTCTCTAGACACAGAGCCTGCTTGCCCTCTTTTATCGGCTCGTGTCTGTCTGCCTCTCCTTGTTGGCCTTCCAGACATGGTAATGGCCTGAAGAGAGATGGGAAAACCAGCATTCGGCATTCGGGTAGTGTATATTGTGCTGGAGGCACACACAACTTCCACTAACTCCTACAGATGGCTCAATTAGAGAAGAGCTATGTAGGTGGATATAACGGTGTATTCTGCGTTCAGGGCACGCAGACAGCACGCACAATCTGCTACAACTGACTGCAAGTTTTATTTAAAAAGAGCAAGATAGCTAGCTATATAGGTGGATATAACCGTGTATACTGCGGTCAGGGCACGCAGACAGCACGCACAATCTCCTACAACTGACTGCAAGCTCTATTAAAAAAAGAGAAATATAGCTAGCTATATAGGTGGATATAATGGTGTATACTGCGGGCACGCAGACAACAACCACTACAGAAGAGCAAGAACGAAAAATCGGCCGATAATAAACAGTGTATACTGTGTTGAAGGTACACAGAACACCCACTAACTCCTACAGACGCCAATACACTACACAAGGCCGCCGCGCTGGCGGCCTTATATAGTGTGGGGCGTGTACTACACAGCCTGAGCTATGATTGGCCACAGGCATCCTGCCTGTGGCCAATCATGGCTCTCCTTGCTGTCGGCGCTGTGATTGGCCAAGCATGCGGGGTCACAGTGCATGCTTGGCCAATCATGAGCCAGCAATGCACTGCGGTGGCGCAGTGCATTGTGGGCCGTGAGCGCCACACGAATTTGGCGCGAACAGCCCATAACATTCGGTATTCGCCGAACGGACGAACAGCCAATGTTCGAGTTGAATGTATGTTCGACTCGAACACGAAGCTCATCCCTAGTGAACAGTGTAGTGGACAGTATAGTGTAGTGATCAGTGTAGTGGTCAGTATAGTGTAGCGGACAGTATAGTGGTCAGTGTAGTGGACAGTATAGTAGTCAGTATAGTGGTCAGTGTAGTGGACAGTGTAGTGCAGTGGACAGTATAGTGGTCAGTGTAGTGTAGTGGTCAGTATAGTACAGTGGTCAGTATAGTATAGTGGTCAGTGTAGTTCTCAGTGTAGTGGACAGTATAGTATAGTGGTCAGTGTAGTGTGTAATGGTCAGTAAAGGAATTAATCAAGTAGGTTAGTGTAGTGGTCAGTATAGGAATCAGGTAGGTCACTGCTATTGTATTTGAAGGGACTCGGGGAGTGCTAAAAGTCCGCAGGTTAGGGGGTGCAAATTACTTGCCTTGACCCGGGTGCTGACAACCCATGCTACTCCACTGCCGCCCAGTAGATGGCTCACTGCGGGTCGATCAACCAGGGACAGTGTGGAGACAGATGACTGACCAGCTGAGATCCGGAAACTGGGTAGGTAGCAGGTGGCTAGCAGCACGTAACAGACCGATAAGCAGCTACCATGGTGGGGGCACAAATCAGCTTTAACACGGAAATTCAGGCTCACTTAGCATATTCGCTCGGGGGGAATGCCTAGGAGGTCACAGCATCACGCTGCTGCTTGGCGCCATGTAGTAACTCCGCCCCTCCATCATCTGCACTTCTTTCTGATGAATATGTGCAGCTGGAAATATCCCCTACTTTGAGACATATGAAGGGTGGTACAGAGGATTCACTTGGAGGAACAAATCAAATATCTGCACTGTATCTCCCACCTGCAAGCTTAGTTCTTCATTTTTTTTGCTTGAAAGTTGTAGATGGCCACTCCGAACCTCTCTCTCCTGCTAGAGTGCTGTTTTTCTTGGTTAACGTCTGGTTTAAACTTATGTTAAAAGAGAACTATGTCCCAACCTTTTTTGGCCTTAGTTCTCTTTTTGTTCACAAGGTGACATATAGTATGTTCTCCTGTGACAAAAAAACTCATGTGCATGTGGCGGGCCATTGCCCACTATATGTTGCCAGTGCAGATCAATGCTGCAACCGGTACAGATCCTGACAATACTGTCGAGATCCACCCTGCCGCCTGATTGACAACTGCTCTGGCTCCCTAGAGCCAGAGCCATCTGTGCCCGCCCCCTCCCTGTCTGTTCTTCCATTCAGCACTAGAGAATCGGAAAGGGGGGACACCTGTGGGGGTGGCAAAACTATGCATATGAAGTAAAACATGTATAATATCCACCAAATCTGCACAAACCATTAACAAATAAATCTAGTTGTATGTATGATTTAATAACGAGGTGCTAAGTTGTTGTGGTTTGACAATATATACTGCTCAATATCTCTGCAACTATACCAGCAAAAACCCGGCAGAAGCAAATGGTGTGTTTGTTTTTAAGATTCAGCAATGTGGGGTGGAAAGTGGGCGGGGTTTCAGCAACTATAACGCACAATATCTCCGCAACCAAAGCAGCACAAACGTTTATTTTTGCAGCACAAACCAGCACAAACGCGGAAAAAAAAACGAATGGCGTGGTTTTTTTTGAAATTCGGTAACATGGGGTACAAAGTGGGCGGGGTTTCACAACATATAACACACAATATCTCCGCAACCAAAGCGGCACAAACATTTATTTTTGCAGCACAAACCAGCACAAACGCGGCACAAACGAATGGCGCATTTGTTTTTCAAATTCGGTAACGTGGGGTGTAAAGTGGGCGGGGTTTCACAACATATAACACACAATATCTCCGCAACCAAAGCGGCACAAACGTTTATTTTTGCAGCACAAACCAGCACAAACGCGGCACAAACGAATGGTGCTTTTGTTTTTCAAATTCGGTAACGTGGGGTGTAAAGTGGGCGGGGTTTCACAACATATAACACACAATATCTCCGCAACCAAAGCTGCACAAACGTTTATTTTTGCAGCACAAACCAGCACAAACGCGGCACAAATGAATGGCTCGTTTGTTTTTCAAATTCGGTAACGTGGGGTGTAAAGTGGGCGGGGTTTCACAACATATAACACACAATATCTCCGCAACCAAAGCGGCACAAACGTTTATTTTTGCAGCACAAACCAGCACAAACGCGGCACAAACGAATGGCGCATTTGTTTTTCAAATTCGGTAATGTGGGGTGTAAAGTGGGCGGGGTTTCACAACATATAACACACAATATCTCCGCAACCAAAGCGGCACAAACGTTTATTTTTGCAGCACAAACCAGCACAAACGCGGCACAAACGAATGGCGCATTTGTTTTTCAAATTCGGTAATGTGGGGTGTAAAGTGGGCGGGGTTTCACAACATATAACGCACAATATCTCCGCAACCAAAGCGGCACAAACGTTTATTTTTGCAGCACAAACCAGCACAAACGCGGCACAAACAAATGGCGCGTTTGTTTTTCAAATTCAGTAACGTGGGGTGTAAAGTGGGCAGGGTTTCACAACATATAACACACAATATCTCCGCAACCAAAGCGGCACAAACGTTTATTTTTGCAGCACAAACCAGCACAAACGCGGCACAAACGAATGGCTCGTTTGTTTTTCAAATTCAGTAACGTGGAGTGTAAAGTGGGCGGGGTTTCACAACATATAACGCACAATATCTCCGCAACCAAAGCGGCACAAACGTTTATTTTTGCAGCACAAACCAGCACAAACGCGGCACAAATGAATGGCACATTTGTTTTTCAAATTCGGTAACGTGGGGTGTAAAGTGGGCAGGGTTTCACAACATATAACGCACAATATCTCCGCAACCAAAGCGGCACAAACGTTTATTTTTGCAGCACAAACCAGCACAAACGCGGCACAAACGAATGGCGCGTTTGTTTTTCAAATTCGGTAACGTGGGGTGCAAAGTGGGCGGGGTTTCAGCAACTATAACGCACAATATCTCCGCAACCAAAGCGGCACAAACTTTTATTTTTGCAGCACAAACCAGCACAAACGCGGCACAAACAAATGGCGCGTTTGTTTTTCAAATTCAGCAACGTGGGGTGCAAAGTGGGTGGGGCTTGCATTAAATTGAATGTTTAATATCTCAGAAACCGAACCGGCACAACGCTAATTTTTGCGGCACAAATCAGCACAAACGCGGCACAAACGAATGGTATATTTTTATTCAGGTTTTACAAACATGGGGTGCCAACTTCACACAGCTGCTTCCAACCCTGCATTCTGGTGTGAACTCCGGTTGCCAAGGAAGGTGGCTCCGCAGGTTGCCTTTTTATATGTAATCCTTTATTTTTATTTATTTTTTTGTGTTTAGACACCTTGATTTATTTTTACTTCTTGAAACGTGTTTACGTTTTTTTTTTTACATAAACACACAAAAAGAAAATGGTAACATTGGCAATAAACAAAAAGTTACATCACATATTAACAATCTTTTCTGCCTTGATTTCATCACATTTAGACCCCTTTCACACTGGGGGCGTTTTTCAGGCGTTTTTCAGGCGCTTTAGCGTTAAAAAAAAGCGCCTGTAAAGCGCTTGAAAGAAGCCTCATCTGCAGTCCCAATGTGAAAGCCTGAGTGCTTTAAGAGCCCTTTCACAGTGTCAGCGCCCGAAAAAAACGCTCGTAAAGCGCCGCTTAAACTAGCAGCACTTTACCAGCGGGTTTTTTCGAGCGTTATTGGGGCGCTTTTAACCCCTGCTAGTGGCCAAATAAAGGGTTAAAAAGCGCCCACAAAACACTGCTGCCAGTAGCGTTTTTCAGGCGTTTTACAGGCGCTTCCCATTGATTTCAATGAGAAGGGGCGCTTTAGGAGCGTTGTATTCACCGCTCCAAAAGCGCTGCAAAGAAGCTGCTTGCAGGACTTTTTTTTGACGCCCTGCCAGCGCAGCGCCTCAGTGTGAAAGCACTTGGGGCTTTTACATTGGGATTGCAGTTGCAGCTTCTTTCAGGTGCTTTTTTTAACGCTAAAACGCCTGAAAAACGCTCCAGTGTGAAAGGAATCTCAGTGTGAAAGCACTCGGGGCTTTTACATTGGGATTGCAGTTGCAGCTTCTTTCAGACGCTTTTTTTAACGCTAAAACGCCTGAAAAACGCTCCAGTGTGAAAGGAATCTCGGTGTGAAAGCACTCGGGGCTTTTACATTGGGATTGCAGTTGCGGCTTCTTTCAGGCGCTTTTTTAACGCTAAAGCGCATGAAAAACGCCTGAAAAACGCCCCAGTGTGAAAAGGGGTCTTATAGGATAATTATTTTTAACATATTTCATTGCAGATTTAAAAAAAAAAAAATGATTGCAGCATAATATATGTAAAAACATGAATAATTGTGTTGTAATAATTGCAGTTATTTGTGAGGAAGAAAAATCGATAATTATTTATCTCTATTTTTTATTTATTATATATTTATCCATGAAATGTATTCCTAAATATATATATATATATATATATATATATATATATATATATATATATTAATTTCCAGGTTGGGAAATTCCTCTTCATGGAAAGCATAGAGCATCTTTGACTTCTAACATAAAATAGTGAATTACTGTACAGTGGCAAAAGCCACGTGCCAACAATAATTTGTTGGTATTTTCTCAGTCTACATGTCTAAGCCCCTGTACACACGGTCGGAGATTTCCACAACTAAATCCGTCGGATCTTGTCCGAAACTGTTGCATACACACGGTCGGACAAAGTTGGCGAAAAATCCGATCTTTCAGAACGTGATGACGTAATTTCGTTACGATGGGACTACATTCAGGCTAGTAGCCAATAGCTTTGATGTAGGAATTTGATCTGCGCATGCGTGGCACTTTGTCCGATCAAAATTCTCTACACATGATCGGAGTATGTCCGATCGGCCCAGTTGGTCGGGAAATATTTTCCAACATGTTGGAAAATTGGGTCCGACGGATATTCCGACGGAATCAGTCCGATGCATACCACACACAGTCGGATTATCTGATGACACGGTCCGATAGGACACATTCCGATGGATTCTCCGACCGTGTGTACAAGGGCTAAGCCTAGGAAAAGTGAAAGCATTTTACCAATCCAAAAACTTGGGATGTGTTGATTCAGAATAAAGCATACTATACTATTTGTATTTACTGATTGTTGGAATAAAGGAATTTATTAACATGTTAAATGTTCCACACAAAAAAGACCCGTACCATACAAGAACAGTTTTGAAAAAAAAAATCTTCACTTTTTTGAAAGTCAGTTCTTTATTTTTTTTATTTGTTGGGGGGGGGGGGGGGGAAGTATAAACAGCAATACTTGCCACTCTCACTTTTAGAAAATCAGAACCATACAGAACATTTTTTGATAAACAAAATATGACAAACTAACAATACTGAAATACCTGCAAACAGAATAAAATATCAGCTAAGCAGACTAAAAAGGTACAAAAGGGGCACATACTGTATGTGTCCAATAGCCCCTTATTTACAAACCAGACCCCACAAAGGATTTACCAATGACCAGAATAACAAGAGTATGGACCCTCCAGAATAACAAGAGTATGGACCCTCCAGATCAGGAAATCTAGATCTCTAGACATTCACAAAGTAGGTTTCAATAGTGTTCTTTGTGCTTGTGCTCATATCCTCCAATGTAAAACCATAGGTGGGTCTATAGGAGATCTTCCTTAGAACCCTAAAAATTAAAGTTATAAGCAGGACAGCGGTAAATATGAGGATTACCATTGAGTTGATAAGTAAATGTGTTTAGTCAATTAAAGAAAAATGACCAAGACTTTGGAAAAAGTGCATGTCCACCTTTTTAGCAGTTCAAGCTCTGCTCTGGGCATAGTGATTAAAGTGGTTGTATACTCAATTTTTTAAACTTTTACCTACAGGAAAGCCTATAATAAGGCTTACCTGTAGGTTAAAAAAAATATCTCCTAAACCTGTATGGTTTAGGAGATATTCCCCTCGGTATGCGCCGCTGACTGCAGCGGCGCATGCACACAGGGGATTCTCGGCTGAAAGTCCGGCAGTGGCCGGCCTGGCCGGGATGAAATCTCCTGCGCGCATGCGCGGGAGTGACGATATCACGGCTCCGGCCACTCACAGCGCCGGAGCCGCGATACCCGGAAGAAATGCAGAGGGAGCATGTCAGCTCCCTCTGCGTGGATCGGGCCAGATGTCGGGGCCTCGTTCTAAGGTAAGTATTTCATAATGAGCTAGTATGCGGTGCATACTAGCTCATTTATGCCTTTTGCTTTGCGGGTGGTAAAAAAATAAAAAAATAAATACCGGGTTTACTACCGCTTTAACACTAGAATCACCGGCTTGAATCCAAGTCAGGACACAATGGGGTTTGTTAACCAAAGCTGGAGAGTGCAGTATCAGTCTCGCTTCTGCATAGAGATCAATCAGCTTCCAGGTTTTATTGCCAGAGCTTAATTGAACAAGCTGAAGTTAGAAGCTGATTGGTTTCTATGCAGAAGTGAGCCTGATTTTGCGCACTCCAGCTTTAGTAAATAAACCCCACTGTTTGCAAGTTCTCCCTAAGGTTGTGTGGGGATTCTTCCGGGTACTCCGGCTTTCTCCAAGGCTCCTCCTTAAATTATGTATGCCTGTGGGTTAGGGACCTTAGATTGTAAAGCTTCTTGAGTGCAGGGACTGATGTTGAATGTGCTGTGTAAATTGTTGGTGCTATATAAAGACATGAAATAAAAAGCGAATATCCTCAGTGCTCCAAGTTAAAGCGGAACTTATCCCTGAAGGGAAAGTTCCACTTTTTCATCTTTTATCCTTCGTCTACCACATTTGGCACATTATAATTCTTTTTGAGAAGTGGGTACTTAACTTTGATACCCTCGCAGAAGCGATATAAGTAGAAGTTTGCCGTCCATCTCCTTGCCTTAAGTGCCTCTTTAAGTGACACTGGGCAACTGGAAGACTGAGAAAACGGTGCATCTGGAAAGTATTCACAGCGCTTCACTTTTTACATATTTTGTTATAGTACAGCCTTTCTCCAAAAATGAAATAAATTCATTATTTTCCTCAAAATCCTACAAACAATACCCCATAAAGTTGTGAAAGAGGTTTGTTTGAAATCTTTGCAAATGTATTAAAAATTAAAAACAAACAAAAAACATAAATATTCACAACCTTTGCTCAATACTTTGGTAAAGCACCTTTGGCACCAATTACAGCCTCAAGTATTTTTGAGTATGAAGCTACAAGCTTGGCACAACTATTTTTGAACAGTTTCTCTGATTCTTCTTTGCAGGACCTCTCAAGCTCCGTCAGGTTGGATTGGGAGAGTCGTGCACAGCCATTTTCATATCTCTCCAGAGGTGTTCAATGGTGTTCAAGTCCGGGTTCTGGCTGGGCCACTGAAGGACATTCACAGAGTTGTCCCATAGCCACTCCTTGTTATCTTGCTGTGTGCTTAGGGTCGTTGTCCTGTTGGAAGATAAACCTTCAACCCAACCTAAGGGTCCAGAGCGCTCTGGAGCAGGTTTTCATCAAGAATGTCTCATGTACATTGCTGCATTGTTAAAATCGTTATTTCTGTATTAATATCAATACTCTGTAAATTATATTGATGAGGAAACAAGAACAAATATCAAAATGCAAAAACAACATCAATAATGTAAGATGGAGATTGAATCAGATGTGTGTCTTACTTTGTGTGTGTAGCTGTGGCAGCTTCCTTCAATGTCTGCCCGAATCAGGCTGCCCAACTTTTGTTCCTGTTTCTAGCTTTTACTCCTAAAATCTGCCCCCTTCTTCCTAAAAAGACTGGTTTAAGGTTCACATTTGTCTTGCAGTCCTACAGCAAACTGCAGGCTTTAACCCCTCACATAATGGTGGGATTTGCTCAGTCTCTATGCATTGGCATTCCTGAGGAGTGGGTAAGAACAATTGTGTGAAACCATTTAACATATACAATATAAGTTTCCTTTAACCACTTCAATACAGGCACTTAGACACCTTCCTGCCAAGCCAATTTTCAGCTTTCGGCGCTGTAGCAATTTGAATGGCAATTGCGCGGTCACGCAACACTGTACCCAAACAAATTTTTTATCATTTTATGGCTTTCCTGTTTACATTGTGATCAGCCATTATTGGACACGGCTGATCACGTGGTAAAGAGCCTCTGACAGAGGCTCTTTACAGAGATCGGTGCAGCGGTGTGTCAGACTGACACACCACACCACCGATCGCTGCGATGCTGGCCCCACGGGCGCGCGCAGCTGTTATCCTGAAGGACGTCATATGACAACCCGTCAGGATAACTAAACCACTGCCCAGCCATCATTTTGCTATAGGCTGGGCGTGAAGTGGTTAACATCTAAATCAAATACTACATATACTTATATATATATTATATTCATTGAAACCCAATGTTCTCATTAATATCCTAATCAAGAAATATGATAGTATAAAGAACTTAATTCTCATATATATATACACAAACTTTTGCATTTTAAGAAACATGAAAGCTTTCTTCTCATGTGCTGGGGGAAGGTGAGGGAAACAACTCAATATTCCTAAGTACTAACACATGTTTGGTAATCCATAGGATTGTTTACGAAGCTTATAACAATATGTATACCTTTACAAGTATAAGTGTCTATATAATGTCACTTTATCCATATCTAGAAGATATAAATATATATACAACTCAATTATTCTATAAAGATCTAATCCATTCATTCATTTGTTAATATTTGTTAATTGATAAATATTAGATATTAGATTAAAGAAAACTTCTAACATTCATCATTCCCTCAATCCTTACTAGTCTCCCAGTTCCTGCTGCTGAAAAACATCCCCACAGATTGATACTGCCACCACCATGCTTCACTGTAGAGATGGTATTGGCCAGGTATTGAGCAGTGCCTGGTTTCCTCCAGATATGACGCTTGCCATTCAGGCCAAAGAGTTCAATCTCTGTTTCATCAGACCAGAAAATGTTGTTTCTCAGGGTCTAAGAGTCCTTTAGGTGCCTTTGGCAAACTCCAGGTGGGCTGTCATGTATCTTTTACTGAGGAGTGGCTTCCGTCTGGCCATTCTACCATACAGGCCTGATTGGTGGAGTGGAGTGCATTTATGGAAGGTTCTCTTCTCTCAAAAGAGAAACGCTGGAGCTCTGTCAGGGAGACCACTTCCCTGACTAAGGCCCTTCTCCCCCAATACCTCAGTTTGGCTGGGTGGCCCGCTCTAGGAAGAGTCCTGGTGGTTCCAAACTTCTTCCATTTACAGATCATGGAGGCCACTGTGTTCATTGGGACCTTCAATACTGCAGAAATGTTTTCTGTACCCTTCCCCAGATCTGTGCCTCGATACAATCGTGTCTCGGAGGTCTACAGACAATTCCAATTTTTATTTTTAATAAATTTGCAAAGATTTCAAACAAACTTCTTTCACATTGTCATTATGGGGTATTGTTTGTAGAATTTTGAGGAACATAATGAATTTTATTCATTTTGGAATAAGGCTGTAACATAACAAAATGTGGAAAAAGTGAAGACAAATAGGTTGTTCACTTTCCAAGTGAAGTTTCCGCAGAGCTTGATGAATAGTGTCTACCGTTGTGGACCTCCTTCAGAAGTTACTTGGCTATTTGCTGTTCCTCAGTAGTCTGAGTCATTAACCTGAACACATTTTCAGATCAGGAAAGTCAGCATACCAGGAACTGGACCGAAAACACCACAAGCCTTCACATTGTACCCAGGAAACTGCATAGCATCCTCAATTTATTTAATCTGAAAGCCTATCTTCAACCTGATATATTGGTGAACTTTTCTCTGACATGGACATTGGCCATTGTGCAGCTCAATGAGTATCTCAGAAACAGATTTTTCTACCTTTACCACTCTACTTCATCCTCCATTACCTCCACCCACTAACTTACTCACTGCCCAGGAGATTGCTAATCACTTAAAAAATAAGATAGAGACAATTTGTCTCGAGATCTCCTCTCTACAGATATCTCCCTCACCTTACGCTCCTTGTCCTCCTGCACAATCAATACTTTTACCCAGCTACTACAGAGGAAGTCACTAAACTGTATCTAACGCCCACTTAACCTCCTGCCCCTGAACCCTGTTCCTTCTCAAATACTACGGTCTCCATCTGACTCTGTCCTACACTCCTTAACTCATATCTTCAACCTCTTACTCTCTACTGGCATCTTCCCCATCCCTATAAAACATGAGCTAGTCACTCCCATACCAAAAAAGACCTCACTAGACCACCAATCATAAAAACCTAGGAACCATCTCTTTACTTCCTTTTGAATCCACACTCCTTGAACGTTTAGTCTACAACCGACTGAGTGACCACCTCGTTGAGAATAACCTTCTTGATCCCCTTCAGTCTGGATTTTGCCCACAGCATATAGAAACTGCCCTCCTAAAACTCACAAACGACTTGGTAACAGCCAAAACCAACGGTCATTATTCCATACTCTTACTCTTCCGCTGCCTTTGATACAGATGACCACCCCCTCCTCCTCAAAAAACTCAATTTGCTTGGTCTCCATGGCTGCACTCTCCGTTGGTTCAAATCTTACCTATCTCATCGCAACCTTCAGTGTCACTTACAACTCCACTTCCTCCTCTCCAACTCCTCTTACCATTCGGGTCCCCCAAGGTTCTGTCCTTGGACCTCTACTATTCTCAATCTACGCGTCCTCCCTGGGTCAGCTGATAGCCTCCCATGGCTTTCACTACCATTTATATGCTGATGACACCCAAATTTATCTCTCTGCCCCTCAGTTCACCCCCTCAGTCTCCTCACACATCACTGATTTACTAACAGACATATCAGCCTGGATGTCAAACCACTTCCTCAAACTTAATCTATCTAAAACTGAGCTCTTAATATTTCCTCCCCCACGTGCCCCTTCGCCTGACTTCTCTGTCAAGATCAATGGCACATCTATCAGTCCGCCTCACATGCCAGGGTTCTAGGGGTAACCTTAGACTCTGAACTGTCCTTTCAGGTCCACATACAATCCCCGTCCAAATCATGCCGCCTTAACCTCCAGAACATTTCCAGAATACGCCCCTTTTTAACTAAATACCCCACCAAGCTTCTAATTCACTCCCAGCTCATCTCTCACCTCAACTACTGCAACTCCCTCCTCATTGGATTACCTTTACATAGACTATCCCCCCCTTCAGTCCATAATGAATACCGCTGCAAGACTTATCCACCTTACCAGCCATTCAGTGTCCTCCACCCCTCTCTGCCAATCACTGGCTTCCACTCACCCAACGAATAAAATTCAATGTACTAACAATAATTTACAAAGCCATCCATAACTCTGCCCCCAGCTACATCACTGACCTAGTCCCAAAATACCAACCAAGCGGCTCTCTTCGGTCCTCCCAAGACCTCCTTCTCTCTAGCTCCCTTGTCACCTCCCCCCATGCTCACCTCCAGCGTTTCTCCAGAGCTTCTCCCTACCCCAAGCTGTCCGACTGTCCCCTAATCTATCCATCTTTAGACGGTCCCTGAAAACCCTTCTCTTCAAAGAAGCCTATCCTGCTTCTAACTAACACTGTTTTACTTCCTCCTTCAGCTCATCCCCCACAGCTATTACCTTTTGTATCAACTGACCCTTCCTTTTTTTCCTCTTGTACCAAATTGTAATGTAACTGTAATGTCTGCCCTCATGTTGTAAAAAGCTGCACAAACTGTTGGTGCTATATAAAACCTGTATAGTAATAATATAATAATAACTGATGAAGATTTTGTCCCTAGACCTTGCAGTGCCAGGGAGGGGACACAGCGCACATCTTGGAGAAATTATAATTATAACGTATTTAAAAAGAAAAGGGTAATAATGCAAAATTTCTCTTGTGACAGGTTTACCAATAAGGCTGCTTTCACACTGGGGCGGTATTCAGGCGTTACAGCGCTAAAAATAGCGCCTGTGTAACGCCTGAAAAAAAACGGCCCCTTTGACTCCAGTGTGAAAGCCGGAGGGCTTTCACACTGGAGCGATGCGCTGGCAGGACGGTGAAAAAAGTCCTGCTAGCCGCATCTTTGCAGCGGTGAAGGAGCTGTGTATTCACCGCTCCTAAACCGCTCCTACCCATTGAAATCAATGGGACACCGCGGCAATACCGCCGGCAAAGCGCCGCTGCAGTGGCGCTTTGCGGGCGGGTTTAACCCCTTTTCGGCCGCTAGCGGGGGTTAAAACCACCCCGCTAGCGCCCGCACACCGCCGCTAAAACGACGGTAAAGCGCCGCTAAAAATAGCGGCACTTTACCGCCGACGCCGCTCCCGCTGCAGTGTGAAAGCAGCCTAACTGTAAAAATGTGTGAAAAAATAATTGCGATTGGTTACTATGATCCAGGGGTCTCCAAATTGTGGCCCGAGGGCCAGATGTGGCCCTTTGCTATCCTTTACCCGGCCCTTGGGCACTATTTCTCCCACTGATATGAGGCACTATTCTTCCCACTGACACCAACAGTGGGCCACTTTTTTTTTTCACTGATATCAATGATGCATCACTACTTGTCTTACTGACTACCAACCCAGAGACCATGTTTATTCACACTGATGCTGGACCTGGGACAATTTCTACCATTACTGGCCACAATCCAGCCGGCCTAAAGTCTTTTGTACAATTGTAGGTGGAGAAGGTGTATTATTGGGTATCCTATTACTCACCTACTATAAGCATTTTGGGTATGTTACTACCCCGTCCAAACATTGGATTCTCAGATTTTTTGTATCAAGTATGTTATATCCTGGAGCACACTCAAATGACACATGATCCAAATGTGAAATATATATTTTCTTTGTTTTATCCTCTTCAAACCTATACTTCAAATGAATGTTGTTTGCTAGCATGGTGGAGGTGGTTACAGTACAAGGTGCTGCAAATAAGTAAAAAAAGATCATTAATAAAAAGAATATAGTATATATATATATATATATATATATATATATATATATATATATATATATATATATATATATATATATATAAAATATATGTTTATATATGTGTGTATTTTTTAACGTGTGTATTCTATATTACCAAAAGTATTGGGACTCCTGACTTTACGTGAACTTTAATGGCATCTCAGTCAGTCTGTAGGGTTCAATATTGAGTTGGCCCACCCTTTGCAGCTATAACAGCTTCAACTTTCTGGGAAGGCTATCCACAAGGTTTAGGAGTGTGTCTATGGGGATGTTTGACCATTCTTCCAGAAGCGCATTTGTAAGGTCGGGCACTGATGTTGGCCCTGGCTTGCAGTCTCCGCTCAAATTTATCCCAAAGGTGTTCTATCGCGTTGAGGTCAGGACTCAGGCCAGTCTAGTTTCTCTACCCAAAATTGACTCATTCATGTCTTTATGGACCTTGCTTTGTGCACTGGTGTGCAGTCATGATGGAACAGGAAGGGGCCATCCCCAAACTGTTCCCACAAAGTTGGGAGCATGAAATTGTCCAAAATGTCTTGGTATGCTGACGCTTTAAGAGTTCCCTTCACTGGAACTAAGGGGCCAAGCCCAACCCATGAAAAACAACCCCATACCATAATCCCCCCATTCACCAAATGATTTGGAGGGTGGCCCAATACTTTTGGCAATATAGTGTGATTGAGTGAGTTTGGAGTGGACTTACCTAAACAAGGTAAAACACCTTTGGGATGAATTAGAGCAAAGATCGCGAGCCAGGCTCTCTCATCCAACATCAGTGCCTGACCTCACAAATGCGCTTCTGGAAGAATGGTCAAACATTCCCATAGACACACTCCTAAACCTTGTGGACGGCCTTCCCAGAAGAGTTGAAGCTGTTATAGCTGCAAAGGGTTGGCAAACTCAATATTGATTAATTGGGAAAGATGTAGGTGTGGCACTGTTCATATATACGCTGTGTCGCTGTTCATATAAGGTCTATGCTTTGTGAAAAAATAGACTTATGCTGCGTACACACGAGCGGATTTTCCATCAGCAAAATCTTGGATGTTTTTTCCGACGGAATTTCGCTCAAGAGGAAAGTTCAGCAAACACAAAAGTTGGCTGAACTTTCGACCGTCAAGAAAATGAAGCTCAATGCTTTCGAGCATGCATCAAAATTATTTCCAAGCATGCATAGGAATTTTGCGCGTCAGAATTTGTATAGACGATCGGAATTTCTGATCTGAACTTTTTCCGACCAAAAAATTGAGAACATGTTCTCAATCTTTTGCTGGCCAAAATTCCACCAGCAAAAGTCTGATGGAGCATACACATGATTGGATTTTCTGATGAAAAGCTCTCATCTGTCTTTTGCTGGCTGAAATTCCGATCGTGTGTACAAGGGCTTATGGAGATAAGTTGTAGAAAAAGCTACTCCCAGGCATCTTCCCAGCCCTCTGATTCAAGATCAAGGATCACGCCCAGCCACCTAGAGAACAAATCCTCCAGACCAAAGTGGACTGAGGGTAATAAGGCCTTGTAAATTGTAGAGGTGGGTTTAAGCAGAGAGACTTCTCCCAATGTGGACTCAAGGTTGGACCGTAGTAGAAGCACTGGGATGGATCCAAATTGGGTTGTGAAGACGAATTTATAGAAATCTAAAGAATTGTCCATTAGTAAGCCCAAATTTATCCTTAAGGCCGGGTTCACACTGCTGCGGGGGGAGATCCGGATGTGATTCGCACCGCAAATCACATCCGATCTCCGTAGCGATGCGAGTTCAGCCATACAGATAGTATGGCTGAATTCGCATCGCTCCCGCAGCAAACTCGCACGGGACCCTTTTTTTGGTCCGCAACAGAATCGGATCGCATGGGTGTTCACACCATGCGATCCGATTCCTGTGCGAGTCTGCAGATCGCACTGCGATATGCGGACGGATCTGGGGGTGTCATTAACATTTCATTGACACTCCCAGCCGTTCGCATAGGGCAGTGTGAACTGCTGGCGGGAGTCATGCGATGCGGGAAAACGCTGCTGATTCGCGGCGTTCCCGCATCGCTGTGGTGTGAACCCAGCCTAAAGGTACCAAAAGATAGCAGGGAGCCGCTAGTACAGATATGTTCCAGTTTTTTTTATACCTCTGGCAGCCCAGAAGTCTGGGTCAGGGACAGACTGAAACTCTGACAAATGTGGGTTGAGCCACAGGGGGGTGTCGGGAGATCTAGTATGAGGGTCTCCTTGTAGTTTATATACCACTAGTTGCCAAGCCTTGATCTCTGCCTTCATGAAAAGTGTCAGAGGAGAGAATGCCTTAACACCTCTATGTGGAGCATTGCTCAACACCTCGAATGAACCGAGATGCGCGGCCTCAAGGACTACAACAGCATTGGTGTCACCTGAGGCTCAAAATAGATTATTTTAACAAATCTTTAAAGTGACAAAGTGTTAATTTTTCTTGACTGCTGCAACATTAAAATAAACCTTAAGGCTTGGTTCACACAGGGGCGGCACGACTTGCAGTGCGACTCACAGACGCGACCTGCACACGACTTCAGCGGCGACTTGCAAAACGACTTCTGTATAGAAGTCAATGCAAGTCGCCTGAAGTCGCCCCAAAAATAGTACAGGAACATTTTTTCTAAGTCGGAGCGACTTGAGTCGCTCCTATTAGAACGGTTCCATAGTACAGAACGGAGCGCGACTTGTCAGGCGGCTAAGTCGCCTGACAAGTCGCTCCTGTGTGAACCGGCACTAAAGTGCTAAGTGCTTCAAATGCCCTTATATTACAACTCCTGCATTAAATATGTAACAATCCAAATAATACAGTACATGATAATTGCAACTTTCAAAATATGTCCTAAAAAATCCATAGCAAAAATTCGAAAATATTTGATATGTTCACATATAAAGTGACTGGTGCTCTTCAAAAAATGAATAAAAATTATAACTTTTCTTGTGCTCTTCAATCAATAGTGCTGATAGTTGCAGTCTTTCAAACAATATGCTAAAAAGTCCTTTACAAAAAATTGTATTTAAATAAAATGCCTTGAATATATATTCCCAAAACAAAGTGACTTGTGCTCTTCAAATTAATGACTTTTCCTGTGCATATCCTTCTATGGTGCTGGTGCTCTTTTATAGTGCCCCTTTTGGAATTGCACTCACCGAATTTCGTCACCCCACACAAGTGTATTGAGCATTCACAGTATATGCCACTGCGCAGCACTCTATGGGTCCTCGGTGTGTTTAGGCCTGATATGATCCTCTTTGTATCTCATGTATAGAAGAAGAAAGTGTCCATTGCATAATACCGCTTTAAAATTTTATTTCATCCAAAAAACGTAAAAATATAATTTAGTACATGGTGATGTAAAGTGGGTACTCCTGCGCTAAAATGAATTTATAATGTATTTAAATAGCAGGTGCTGCATCCACCGTATGGACCAAACTCGTGTTCAAATTTGTGCAAATTGTGAAAAAGGGGGGGTGGTGTTGCGCTCCTTGTAATGTATTTTTATGGTATATTACCACAATATTACCAAAAATTAATTCAATTATATACCTAATTATTCTTTATCACGATAATCGGTAAGGTGCATAAGTGCAAAATCAGCAAAGAATCATTTAGCAAATATGTTGAAAGAGCATAGTGATTTTTCACTTATGCTAATACAGGACAAAATCAAACAATATCTAAGTGATATAAATATTATCCACATAAAAAGTGTAGCTATAGGTGATTATAACGCTGTGCAAAATATATAAAACATAAGTGAATGGTTCATACAGTGACTAATATATAAACGAATAAAGCAAAAAATAACATTAAAAAATATATATAAATGACGTGAATACAAAATATTTTGAATCATCTAACTAAACAAATGTTCAGTGCGGTATTGAACTTTTGATCCTTAGTCCAATGTGCAAAAAGTGCAGACGTGCAAAGTGTTTCACTGGAACACTGTGTATCGCTGTCTTGGCATTAAAGTGACACTGTGTGGACATTTTTACTTAGGGGTGTACTCACTTTTGTTGCCAGTGGTTTAGACATTAATGGCTGTGTGTTCAGTTTTTTTGAGGGGACAACAAATTTAAACTGTTATACAAGCTGTACACTCACTACTTTACATTGTAGACAAGTGTCATTTCTTAGTGTTGTCACATGAAAAGATAGAATAAAATATTTACAAAAATGTGAGGGGTGCACTCACTTTTGTGAGATACTGTATGTATGTTCCATACCTGGCCAATCCCCTTGGAAGCTGGAAATCATTGTGGTAGGTACCTTTACTACATTGATTGCCACTAGCTTTTGGGTCCCATTCCAGCAACTGCCCTGACGCTTACTGAACACAGGAGGGTACCATTTAGAGAACACTTTGTATTCAGTCAATGCAAAGAAATCACTGATTTGACAAGGTTGAGATCATGACATCACCAGCCCGCCTCTCTACCTAGTCCATTCAGAGAGTGCTCTAAATTTCTTTTGAGAAAATGCAAAGTGTTCTCTAAATGGTGTCTATGCCTGATCTCCTGTGTTCACTAAGCAGCAGGGCAGCTGCTTGGCACACGACCCGTAAGCTAGTGGCAACCACTGAAGTAGAGGTGACTACTACCCTGATTTCCATCTTCCACAGGGATCTTCCAGGTATGGAACCTACATTAGTTACGGTGGTCTAAGATGGACCAATGTAACTATGCAAACATATCCACACCTGAAATTAAATTAAGCTTTAAATAGAGGGACTGAGACCCCAGTGTGTTGTTTTACTGCTATTAAGAGTGATTTGCTCTCACTTTCTGTCCTGCTGACAACAGTCAACTTCCTCAACAATTCTTCAACAGCAACACAGGCGGGAATAAAAATCCCTTTCTTTACTAGAGTAGGTTAAGATTAGAACTCATGTCAGAAGTATTTCCTGTCTATGTCCCTAATGCAGATTTTTTCTTCCTCACTGTCTGGTAAAACTGTTGTAAACATGTAGTTGTGGTGCAGAGTGGTGTGGAGGCAATAATTCACACAGGCAGGTCCAATAGGAGACTTGTATTGAAGTAATGCAATAACAGCTCAAACCAACCTGATCGGAAGGCTACCCTCAATAAGAAGCAGATTCCAGCCGGACCGAGTGGCTGTTGAGAGGGCACAGAATGCAGCCTGGCTGTCTAGTGTCCAATCGGGAAGGTGTCCAGAAGAGATGCAACCCTATGCTTTCCCTCTTCATCAGGAACCTTTCCCTAATGCTAGTACTGTCCCTGACATATGGGGTACCTTTACCTATTCATCCCACTCACACAATGCATGCTGAGCCTGGGAGCCAGAGCCTTAAACAGGCTCTGCCTGACCCAACATGGCTACCTGGAGTCATGTGGAGCGGCAGCATCTAATTGGGTGCTTCCCTGGTAACCCAGCAAACCATAGAGGATTTCCCTCTTCAGCTGCAGTACCACTACAGAAGAGCACCACCTGCAGTGGAGAAAGTAGACTGCACCTGCCTACAAACAGGATAGGAAGTGAGGTTAAATCTCTCCAACTGAGCCCAGGATAGCAGTAAAAACCCATCAGGGGTTTTAGTCTTTTGCTGCCTTATCCAAGATTAGAGAAATTTTTTTTTGGCTTGTACACTTTAGAAAGCAGAAGTTTGTAAGAGGCTGGAATTGATTTATAGCCTTTTCTGTATATCCTCTGCCTCTTTTTTTTTCTGCAACTATTGCATCTATCAACTTCAATATAATGAAGACCGCGCTGGAAAAAGATAAATATGTGCAAAAACTATGAATAAAATGTTTCAATAAAGTGCCAATGCAACCCAGAATCAATAAAATAAAAACTGAGTGATTGCTTTAAAATATGTGCAAATATCTCTATCTCTATTTCTATCATCTCTATCATCTCTATCATCTCTCTTTCATCTCTATCATCTCTATCATCTCTATCATCTCTATCTCTATCATCTCTATCTCTCTGCTGCAATGACAAATGCTTAATGGACCTTCAATCAATGCAAAAAGAAGTCCAAATAATGTCAAAAGTTCAATAAGTGCAATCCCCACTAGTGATGGCCGAACGGTTCGCCCGGCGGTCGTTTCGCGGCGAATTTCGGCCGTTCGCGGTCCGCTCGTTCGCTCGCCTATTGCCGTCGTTCGCCCCAGCGGACTTACGTGTTTAATGTGTAAAAGAACTTTGACCTATGATGACACATCCATCATGGGGTACAGGACAGCCAATTGAGACATGACAGCACATGGACACTTGGACATTCCCCCTAACCTATAAATACACCCGATCCGGTGGCCATTTTACATTCTTTCTTCTGTCACTATAGGGAAAGGTTGCTGTGTGGAGTAGGGAGAGATAAATCGCTAGCTATTTGGTACACAAAAGTTCTTTTCAGGACTGGTATAGGTGTTAGGTGTACATAGGTTTGCTGTGCTACTGATTGTTGCAGCAGCCTGAGTGTCTTTTGTCAGTTTAGAGAAAGGGAAAGGATGGTGTGTGCTACAGGGAGAGTCAGTTTAGTCGTCATCATCATCATCATCATCATCATTAGCTGTTACTATCAGGTCCACAAAAGAGCTATTCCAGTAACCACTAATCGTTCCAGTCTCCTCTTTTTTGCCACTTTGTATAGGGACAGGAAGGAAGCAGTGTGTCAGGCAGTGAGGGTCAGTTTAAAGAGTTGCTGTTACTATTAGTTCCACAAAGGTTCTTTTCAGGACTGGTATCAGTGGTATGGTAATAGGCTTGTACACGTATAATATTCTTTCTTCCAAATATAGAAAGAATATTATACTTGACTGCTGCCCTTCTGCTGCAGTCTGCTAATCATTCACAACTCACTTGTTCCACAAAGCTCTTTATCAGGACTGGTAACTTGGTCTGTGTAGGGTGCTACAGTACATAGGGTTGAGTGAGGTACAGTCTGCTGTTCTGTAAGGACCGCTATCGGTCCACAATAGATAGGGTTGAGGTGCACCACTGCTGACCGCTGCCCTATACTGCAGCAGTCCTTCATTGGTATAGGGACTGACGTACAGTCTGCTAATCACTAACACACAACCTGCTTGGTCCACAAAAGTTCTTATAAGGACTGGTAACTTGGTCTAGGGTGCTACAGTACATAGGGTTGAGTGCGGTAAAGTCTGCTGTTCTGTAAGGACTGCTATCAGTGCACAATAGATAGGGTTGAGGTGCACCACTGCTGACCGCTGCCCTATACTGCAGCAGTCCTTCATTGGTATAGGGACTGACGTACAGTCTGCTAATCACTAACACACAACCTGCTTGGTCCACAAAAGTTCTTATAAGGACTGGTAACTTGGTCTAGGGTGCTACAGTACATAGGGTTGAGTGCGGTACAGTCTGCTGTTCTGTAAGGACCGATATCGGTGCACAATAGATAAGGTTGAGGTGCACCACTGCTGACCGCTGCCCTATACTGCAGCAGTCCTTCATTGGTATAGGGACTGACGTACAGTCTGCTAATCACTAACACACAACCTGCTTGGTCCACAAAAGTTCTTATAAGGACTGGCAACTTGGTCTAGGGTGCTACAGTACATAGGGTTGAGTGCGGTACAGTCTGCTGTTCTGTAAGGACCGCTATCGGTCCACAATAGATAGGGTTGAGGTGCACCACTGCTGACCGCTGTCCTATACTGCAGCAGTCCTTCATTGGTATAGGGACTGACGTACAGTCTGCTTATCACTAACACACAACCTGCTTGGTCCACAAAAGTTCTTATAAGGACTGGTAACTTGGTCTAGGGTGCTACAGTACATAGGGTTGAGTGCGGTACAGTCTGCTGTTCTGTAAGGACCGCTATCGGTCCACAATAGATAGGGTTGAGGTGCACCACTGCTGACCGCTGCCCTATACTGCAGCAGTCCTTCATTGGTATAGGGACTGACGTACAGTCTGCTAATCACTAACACACAACCTGCTTGGTCCACAAAAGTTCTTATAAGGACTGGTAACTTGGTCTAGGGTGCTACAGTACATAGGGTTGAGTGAGGTACAGTCTGCTATTCTATAAGGACTGTTATCGGTCCACAATACATAGGGTTGAGGTGCACTACTGCTGACTGCTGCCCTATACTGCAGCAGTCCTTCATTGGTATAGGGACTGACGTACAGTCTGCTAATCACTAACACACAACCTGCTTGGTCCACAAAAGTTCTTATAAGGACTGGTAACTTGGTCTAGGGTGCTACAGTACATAGGGTTGAGTGAGGTACAGTCTGCTATTCTATAAGGACTGTTATCGGTCCACAATACATAGGGTTGAGGTGCACTACTGCTGACTGCTGCCCTATACTGCACCAGTCCTTCATTGGTATAGGGACTGACCTACAGTCTGCTAATCACTAACACACAACCTGCTTGGTCCACAAAAGTTCTTATAAGGACTGGTAACTTGGTCTAGGGTGCTACAGTACATAGGGTTGAGTGAGGTACAGTCTGCTATTCTATAAGGACTGTTATCGGTCCACAATACATAGGGTTGAGGTGCACTACTGCTGACTGCTGCCCTATACTGCACCAGTCCTTCATTGGTATAGGGACTGACCTACAGTCTGCTAATCACTAACACACAACCTGCTTGGTCCACAAAAGTTCTTATAAGGACTGGTAACTTGGTCTAGGGTGCTACAGTACATAGGGTTGAGTGCGGTACAGTCTGCTGTTCTGTAAGGACCGATATCGGTGCACAATAGATAAGGTTGAGGTGCACCACTGCTGACCGCTGCCCTATACTGCAGCAGTCCTTCATTGGTATAGGGACTGACGTACAGTCTGCTAATCACTAACACACAACCTGCTTGGTCCACAAAAGTTCTTATAAGGACTGGCAACTTGGTCTAGGGTGCTACAGTACATAGGGTTGAGTGCGGTACAGTCTGCTGTTCTGTAAGGACCGCTATCGGTCCACAATAGATAGGGTTGAGGTGCACCACTGCTGACCGCTGTCCTATACTGCAGCAGTCCTTCATTGGTATAGGGACTGACGTACAGTCTGCTTATCACTAACACACAACCTGCTTGGTCCACAAAAGTTCTTATAAGGACTGGTAACTTGGTCTAGGGTGCTACAGTACATAGGGTTGAGTGCGGTACAGTCTGCTGTTCTGTAAGGACCGCTATCGGTCCACAATAGATAGGGTTGAGGTGCACCACTGCTGACCGCTGCCCTATACTGCAGCAGTCCTTCATTGGTATAGGGACTGACGTACAGTCTGCTAATCACTAACACACAACCTGCTTGGTCCACAAAAGTTCTTATAAGGACTGGTAACTTGGTCTAGGGTGCTACAGTACATAGGGTTGAGTGAGGTACAGTCTGCTATTCTATAAGGACTGTTATCGGTCCACAATACATAGGGTTGAGGTGCACTACTGCTGACTGCTGCCCTATACTGCAGCAGTCCTTCATTGGTATAGGGACTGACGTACAGTCTGCTAATCACTAACACACAACCTGCTTGGTCCACAAAAGTTCTTATAAGGACTGGTAACTTGGTCTAGGGTGCTACAGTACATAGGGTTGAGTGAGGTACAGTCTGCTATTCTATAAGGACTGTTATCGGTCCACAATACATAGGGTTGAGGTGCACTACTGCTGACTGCTGCCCTATACTGCACCAGTCCTTCATTGGTATAGGGACTGACCTACAGTCTGCTAATCACTAACACACAACCTGCTTGGTCCACAAAAGTTCTTATAAGGACTGGTAACTTGGTCTAGGGTGCTACAGTACATAGGGTTGAGTGAGGTACAGTCTGCTATTCTATAAGGACTGTTATCGGTCCACAATACATAGGGTTGAGGTGCACTACCTTCTTTCTTCATTTGGCTCACTTCCTTGTCCCAAAAAAGCACACCATACTATATGCCCCTACCCTCCTCTTTGAAGAGGTTGAGCGGTGTCATATTTCTACTGGGGCTGCTTATGATATCCCTGTGCTGTGCTGACTTCCTCCTGGGGGTTCTTATTATGAGGGGATCACACCATCCCTGTGCTGTGCTGACTTCCTCCTGGGGGTTCTTATTATGAGGGGATCACACCATCCCTGTGCTGTGCTGAGTTTCTCCTGGGCCTGCTTATTATGAGGGGATCACACCATCCCTGTGCTGTGCTGACTTCCTCCTGGGGGTTCTTATTATGAGGGGATCACACCATCCCTGTGCTGTGCTGACTTCCTCCTGGGGGTTCTTATTATGAGGGGATCACACCATCCCTGTGCTGTGCTGAGTTTCTCCTGGGCCTGCTTATTATGAGGGGATCACACCATCCCTGTGCTGTGCTGACTTTCTCCTGGGGGTTCTTTTTTTTTTTTTTATCAGAAAAAGTTTTTATTAGAAAAACATAATGGTACAAGACATCCATACAATGGCCACACATAATGAGAACGCATACAATATGAAATCAGAGTAACAAACATAAACTTCCCAGAAACAGCAGATCAAGGAGGTGCAGTAAATGAGAATAAGGGAGACCGGATAATAGACAGGATGTCAGCAAATCTGTCCTCAGCATAAGAAGCAAGAGGGAAGAAGGAGAATGCTATCGTGCAGTTACAGTATTCAAATTTTTCATTTTCTTATTCAAAAGAAACAAAATAAAAAATAAATAAAATTTTAACAGAAAAAGAAAGCAGAATAAACTAGGGGGAGCGAGAGATAGTCAGAGATCCCTGAGCCACAGAACACATAGAAATAGTACCGTACACAATACCCACAATTATTAGCATTCAATAGCATGCTTCAACAATTGTATACAACCAAACCAAACAGGTAAGACAGGACCCATGGTAAATGTCAAGGTCAAATCAGCCCTGCAGTAACCTATTCTGAATCAACTGGTGCGGTGCCAGACCTGGGACGTCCAGCCAGTCCTGCCACATATTATAAAACTTTTGGGGGGTATTCCTATGTTGGTATGCCAGCTTCTCACGTATCAACATCCCGTTAACCCGATCAATCCACTGTTGCCTGCTGGGTACCCTGGGCGTGATCCACATCTGGGCTATCAGTTTACGAGCCATATAAAGCAGCCTGAGAATCGCCGTGCAGACGGCCGGGGTAAGGGACTCTTCGTCCAGGGCCCCCAACAGGCATATCACCGGACTTGTGGGAATCATGATTCGAAATACCTGATGAATAGTTTCCAGAATCGTAGTGCAATAACGAGTCAGTTTAGGGCATTTCCAGAACATATGGAGAAGGTCACCGTGGTCTCTTTTACATTTAGGGCACAGGGGGGAGTCCCGGAGGCCCCAAGCATACAATTTAGCTGGTGTCTTATAGGTTCTATGTAACAAATAAAGATGGGAAAGTCTCTGGGAGGCCGACACTGATACCCTGTGGGCAGACATAAGACAGAGATCCCAGGTCTCACCATCTAGCGGTCCTAGGTCCCCTTCCCATCTACGCCTGCACGGCAACATAGCCGAGTCTTGAAGCACCCCGGTAATAATGGCATACCCCTTAGAAATCATACCCTTCCTACTGGCCGTCATCATGATAGAGTGTATAATTGCATGGTAAACCAAGGCAAGTGGGGTAGCTCTGGACTGATATTGTAAGGCGTGTCTCAATTGAAGGTATTTAAAAAAATCAGTGCGTGGTAATGCGAACTCCCTCTGTAGCTCCAGAAAAGACTTAAGAGTAGGGCCATTGTATAATTGGGTCAAGTATTCCAGACCTTTCACCTGCCAGCTGCGGAAACCCTTGAGTCTCAGCAGCTGATAATAAAAACCATTGTCCCAAATAGGGGTGAGAGAAAAAAAGCCCTGAATTTTCAATAGTCGCTTAACATATTTCCAGAGTGTGTTTAATAAGACCACAGTCGGAGCACCCTTAGGAAGATGAGGGAAGCCCGCCTCTAAGTTTGAGAACGCTACACGGTGGTGAGCCGTATGGCTCAGCAACTTGCGAACAGGGTCCAGTGAATCTTCCAGTCCCCAGCCACCAAGCTGCTGTAGTTGAGACGCCAAAAAATAGGCCCTGGCATGTGGAACAGCCAGACCCCCGTCCTCTTTACCATATTGTAACGTTCGCAAACTAATCCTGGCAGCTTTTTTACGCCAAATTAATTCTCTGAATTGGGAGTCTATTTTGTCAAACCAGTACTTGGGTATCCACACCGGGGAGTTGTGGCAAACGTATAATAATTGGGGAGCCCAGACCATTTTTATAAGATTAGCCCGCCCCACCACTGATAACGGTAATTTGCACCAAGCCTTGCATTTTTCCCTAAATTTAGTCAGCAGGGGGACCAGGTTTAATTGAACATAATGTGCGACCTCTCGGGAAACCTGCACCCCCAGATATCTAAAAGTGGACACCACTTGAATCATAGCTGCACAGTCAGGGAGGGCGGTCGGTATGGGGTCTAGGGGTAAAAGTACTGACTTATTCCAGTTAATAGAAAAGCCAGAAAGAGCACCAAAGTCCGTAATTAGGGTCATAACGGCCGTCAGGGAGCCCTGCGTGTCACCTAGGTATAACAAAGTATCGTCTGCATAGAGCGATACTACATCCACACCCGTGTTACGAATAAATCCTTTAATACCAGCATCTCCCCTGATCCTAGCAGCAAGAGGCTCGAGAGCCAGAGCAAAGAGCAAGGGAGATAAGGGACAACCCTGCCTGGTACCACGAAACAAGGGAAAGGGTTCCGACGTTGCAGAGTTAACCCTAATCCTAGCTACAGGGTTAGCATAAAGTAATCTGACCCATCCGATAAACCGTCTGCCTAGGCCCATCTTTTCCAAAACTTTCCACAGGTAAGGCCATTCGACACTGTCGAAGGCCTTAGCTGCATCCAGCGAAAGGATGGCTCGGTTACCAGGGTTTAATACAGGGATTTGAATATTTAGATACAGACGTCGTATGTTGTGTGCCGTGGATCTCGTGGGTATAAAACCCGCCTGGTCATAGTGTACTAACTTTTGAATAACGTGAGACAATCTGGTCGCCATGACTCTAGCCAGCAACTTAACATCCGTTGTAAGTAGGGAGATAGGCCGGTAGGAGTCAGGGGACGTTGGCTCTTTACCTGGTTTCAATAACACAATTATAATGGCCTCATTCATGGAATCCGGAAGCGTGCCAGAGTCCAATGCATTATTAAAAACATTCAAAAGTGTCGGCAATAAGGTGGCCGCATATCGCTTATACACCTCAGAAGGAAGCCCATCTGCCCCCGGAGATTTATTGTTGTGGGTGTGTTCCAATGCTAGAGCAAGTTCGTCTATAGTCAATGGGGCATCCAGCTTACAAGCATCTGAAGTAGACAAGCAAGGTAGGTCACTCCTAGCCAGAAAAGCATCAATCTCTTCTGCGCCGGGATGAACCTTGGATGCATACAAATCAGCATAAAACGAGCGGAAGACTTGCAATATAGAGGGAGTATCCGTGTGGAGTTCCCCCTGTGCATCACACAGGGAGGAAACCATCGGAGCGGATCCCTGCGCTCTCGCCAGCACAGCCAGCATGTGCCCAGTAGATTCACCCTCCTCAAAGTGTGTTTGTTGCAGAAAAAATCTCTTATTTTCCGCCAACTGTAGAGTCAGCTGAGTAGCCATAGCCTGTGCACTCAGCCAAAGCTTTTTAGTATCATCTGAGGGGTGGTTGATATATCGGTCCTCTGTATCCCTAAGGGTTTTACAAACCTCCCGCTCCCAGGCCTTAGTATTTGTTTTAATAGAAGTAATAGCGGCAATAAATTGACCTCTCAGAAAGGCTTTCGCCGTATCCCAAACCGTGCCCAAGGGGGCGGAACCAATGTTGTCCCGTAAAAAAATCTGGAGGTTGTCACTAATGGGGTCGGGTGAGGGAAAAAGCGTCAGCCAGAAAGGGTTCAACTTCCATATTCTAGGGGTAGCCGCGGTAAACAGATTAAGCTCGACCCAAAAGGATGAATGATCAGAAACGTGTCTGTCCCCATAACCAGAGTCAACGACAAAAGGGAGTAAGGCCACGTTACCCAACCCCAGGTCAATGCGCGACAGGCTTCCATAAGCAGTAGAGCAGCACGAGTAGCACCTGACCCGGGGGTGGGAAGTCCGCCAAACATCCTTCAATCCAAGTTCAGTCAACAGGTCTGCGAACGGGGTATCACGCGCAGGGTGGGAAGGCATGGGCGGGGGGGCGGGAATCTTATCCCATCTATGATTAAGATAGTTGTTAAAGTCACCCAGTGCCAGCAGGGGGACTGTATGGTGTGGGGCCATAAACTTGGCCAAACAGCGGAGAACTTCAGCTGAGTACGGGGGTGGTACATAAATATTAGCTATAATACAAGCCCAGTGACCAAGCCTGCCATGCAGAAATATATATCTTCCCCCAGGATCAATAACCGCCAGAGAGCAGGTAAAGCGGGTATCCTGACGTATCAAGATACTCACCCCCCTAGCAAATGCAGAGAACGTAGAGTGAAACTGGGTAGGGTATGTTCTCGGGCTAAGACTAGGTATGTGATCCGGGGGGAAATGAGTCTCCTGCAGGCAGACAATACCTGATCCCATGGCCTTCAAATGCCGGAGGACAGCCAGGCGCTTCACAGGGCTGCTCAGTCCCCTGACATTCCAGGAAAGGCACTTAACGGTGGTCGACATTGCTCAGAGACATAAGAATGTGCACACTCAACATATGTGATAACAGTATCAAAATAAACAGGAAGGTAATAACAGACCAAAGCACCCCGGCATAGCCACACCAAGAGTCAGAGTATCTGGGCAGGACAAACACAAAGCCTCCCGTCATAGTTCCGGATCCAGATATGTAGGCATGGTCTGCGTAGCAAGGAGAAGGTTGTGGAAGCAGAGGGATTCTGTAAAAAAAGAAAAGGGGGGAAGAAAAGGCAAACAAAACAAAAAAGAGAAAAAAAAGAAAATCCAAAAAGCAGGGGGAGAAAAAAAAGAGGTCAGTTGCAGAACCAAACAGGCCCTGAGTCTGCATAACAAGGGTGGGACGTGCCCCCACTATCATTATGGGGGGATGGGGGGGAAGGCCACGGAAACACCCAGAGAAAACATTCCCAGGTAACAAAAGGGGTTTCACCCAAACAAGCAGCATAGTCTGTCAGTAGGTAGAAGTAAACACTGAGTCCTGCTTGCTCCGCCGAATCTGGAAAAACGATAGTCCCCATCAGAAGAAGTCATTCGGATCCGGGATCAAACAGGAGGGCGTTGTTGCCTGGCTTCTCTAAGCGCCTTATCTTCGCGGTCCAGCCACTGCCTGGCCGCAGCAGGGCTATCAAAGAAATGGGTAGAGCCCAGGGCGGTGACCCGAAGACGGGCCGGGTACAGCATGCCGTATTGAACATTAAGATCCCTGAGCTTCTTTTTGACTTCAATAAACGTTGCCCGTTTCTTCTGTAGTTCTGCTGAGAAGTCAGGAAACAGCGATATTTTGGCATTGTCAATCACCATCTTGTCAGAGAAGCCTCTGGCCTTGGAAAGTACCGCATCCCTGTCTTTGTAGTTGAGGAGTTTAAACAGGAAGGGACGTGGGTGGTTACCAGGAGGCAGCGGGCGGGATGGCACCCTATGGGCACGTTTCACAGCAAAGAGAGGAGAGAAGGACTCCCTGCCAAAAGTTGCAATCAACCAGTTTTCAATAAAGTCTACAGGATTTCTGCCCTCAGCCTTTTCCGGAATCCCCAGAGCGCGCACATTATTGCGTCTCATGCGATTCTCCATTTCGTCAAGTCGCATAGCATGTTGCTCAGTAAGATGGCAATTGAATCGCAAGTCTCTCTACATGGGTGCCATGTCATCCTCCACTGTGCTCAGCCGGCCCTCCAGGGCTGAGGCCCTCTCCCTAAGCTTCTGCATATCATGACGGACAAAAGTAATCTCGGCTTTCACACCTTTAATGTCAGCAGAGAGAGCGGTTATAGAGTGGTTACATGAGGTAACCGCAGTAAATATGTCTCTTAATGTTGTAGGTTCTGGCGTATCAGCAGCAGGGGAGTGAGCATGCAGCTCAGGGACACCGCCATCAGGGGTACTCACTGTGTTCCATGGCGCAGGGAATCCATCAGCATCCTCCAAGGGAAGAGTGTCATCAGCTTCAGGGGACCCTTGGGGGGTAGCCCCCGACGAGGGTGGACCAGCTAGGGCTTCTTTATAGGATTTCCCTCCATACAGGAGTTTCTGCGCTGCCTCCTTGTAACAGTCTTTCACCGTCCTCCACGCGCCGGCGCCATCTTGGTCAGAGGGATCCGGCTGGGCCTTGCTCAATTTGTGTCCCTTAGACATGTCCGGTGTCCTGCGGGGTCCGGAGGCAGAGCCCGGTCGTCTCCCGGTACCCGGTGGAGCAATTCTGGAACTTTTCGCCGCACTAGCGCGGGCTGGGGAGGATGTATGTGCGGATGATCGGCGGAGCTCCGGGAACACACGTCTGCCTACATGCGCTGCTTGGCCACGCCCCCGTCCTGGGGGTTCTTATTATGAGGGGATCACACCATCCCTGTGCTGTGCTGACTTCCTCCTGGGGGTTCTTATTATGAGGGGATCACACCATCCCTGTGCTGTGCTGAGTTTCTCCTGGGCCTGCTTATTATGAGGGGATCACGCCATCCCTGTGCTGTGCTGACTTCCTCCTGGGGGTTCTTATTATGAGGGGATCACACCATCCCTGTGCTGTGCTGACTTCCTCCTGGGGGTTGTTATTATGAGGGGATCACACCATCCCTGTGCTGTGCTGAGTTTCTCCTGGGCCTGCTTATTATGAGGGGATCACACCATCCCTGTGCTGTGCTGACTTCCTCCTGGGGGTTCTTATTATGAGGGGATCACACCATCCCTGTGCTGTGCTGAGTTTCTCCTGGGCCTGCTTATTATGAGGGGATCACACCATCCCTGTGCTGTGCTGACTTCCTCCTGGGGCTGCTTACGGTGCTGCTGTCAGTGCTGTATATCACGGTGCTGGTGTGAGTGCTTAATGTCACGGTGCTGCTGTCAGTGCTGTATATCACGGTGCTGATGTCAGTGCTTAATGTCATGCTTCTGATGTCAGTACTCTCTATCACGGTGCTGCTGTCAGTGCTGTATATCACTGTGCTGATGTCAGTGCTGTATGTCACGCTTCTGATGTCAGTGCTCTCTATCATGGTGCTGCTGTCAGTGCTGTATATCACGGTGCTGATGTCAGTGCTGTATGTCACGCTTCTGATGTCAGTGCCCTCTATCACGGTGCTGCTGTCAGTGCTGTATATCATGGTGCTGATGTCAGTGCTTAATGTCACGCTTCTGATGTCAGTACTCTCTATCACGGTGTTGCTGTCAATGCTGTATGTCACGGTGCTGGTGTTAATGCTTTATGTCACGCTGCTGATGTCAGTGCCCTCTATCACGGTGCTGTTGTCAGATGACTCTATCACGGTGCAGGTGTCATTGCTGTATGTCACGCTGCTGGTGATCATCTCCTGCACCCTCTTCTTTGCCTACCCTGGTCCCTGACCTTCCCTCTCCTCCATTGCCTTCATGCGCTCCACAGTCCTGAATTGTCAGAACAATTTCCCATATAAAAAAATAATGCTTGTAGTTGTCGATCCCAGATTCACCTCATACATGTGTTATGTCATTGGCCATGTGGTGGGACTATGTTTGCCCAGCTAATAATTATCTTGTGGCTGCAAATTTGACCTAAAGGTTGGCGAAGTTCGCCTCCCATTGAAGTCAATGGGGCCCGCGGCGAACGTTCGGTTTCGCGAACGGTCGGCCTCGTTCGCGGTCCGCGTTCGCGAAACGTCCCGTCGGAGGTTCGGACCATCACTAATCCCCACAAGGTGCAAGAAAATCACAAAAAAGTGTCCTCCACCAAAAGTATCCTTCTACCACCTCCCAAAAAACAGATGCCGGGAAATGGCTCAATACATGTGCAGATAAAGATTGCTGTAATCTTCTCTCCTCTTTCAGCAGAGAAATGCATGCCTTCTCTCTCCATTTAGCATTGATATTAATGTACCGTAGTCCAGTGGCGGCTGGTGCTCAATATTTGGGGGGGTGGCACACACCATCACCACCACCACAACTCCCCGTGCGCATGCCTCGGTACTCACACTGCTTCCTGTTCTCCGTACCGGCTCACGCTCATCCTCCCCTCTGCAATCTCTCTGCTCAGTCTCTTCCCTCCCGGGCAGCTCTCGTTATAGGCAGTAATGTCTTCCTGCTTCTCCTCCCTGCTGAACAGGAAGTGGGTCCTGAGACCCGATTGGCCCAGGGGACCAAGACTCCCAGGCCAATTGGGACTCAGGACCCGCTTCCTGATTGTCCGGGAGTAGAAGAAGGAAAACATTAGCTAATATCAATTTGCTAATGTCACAGAACTGGGTGGGCTCAGAGCACCTCAAGCCCACCCTTTTTTAAAGACAATTAGAGCCTCAGGCTCTAATCATGTGCTTAAAAAAAAAACATTGTCCAGAGCCCTGTATGTGGATTAGTAGATCGGGCTCATGGATTAGGGGGGCAGCACCGCTAATGGAGCAGCCGCCACTGTCATAGTCTTTTCCATTTTAGATGATTAAGATGTATATATACTGTAGGGAACACAAGCAGAGTGCAACATAGTGTGAAACCAAACTTCAAGTGCATGCCCGACACAAGGGGGAAACAGCATAAGTAAAGTACAGTGAGCACTGTCGGCTCCAGCCACATCCAAAGGTTACGAGCCTCCAGGGGCTGATATGAGTTGATGGCACTCGGAAGACTCACCTTATGCCGTATAGCCATCATCAGAAGCGGGTGTACCGCATACCACTTCTAATGACGACTATACGGCGAAACATATTAGGTGGATCTTCCGAGTTATGTCAACTCGTATCAGCCCGTGGAGCAGGAGGTGCTCGCTGTACTTTACGCATGCTGTTAGCCCATTGTGTCGTTCATGCACTTGAAGTTTGGTTCTACATTTTTTAACTACTTTATCTTGTATGTCTTTCCTATATTTGAATACATTTATATAAAAATTATCAAACTATTATTTTTTACATTTTTGAATATATTTGGTGCCTTTAAAACCCTAAAGTCCCCAACCTATCCTTGTTCCAAAATCTATTCATTGAGGATGATGGCACCGTTCTATATTGATATATTCGAGATATCCACTATTTAGCCACAAAGTGTTCTTTGATATCTCTTATTTCCACACTCTCTATTTAGTGATTTAGGGTGGTAGCACCCGGGCATTTTTGGGTACTCCATCTGGAGTTTTCCCATTTATCTTTTTTAGTGGCCTTTTATATATATACTAACCTCATTCTTTATATTTGTTATAATATAGTATTCTTAAGCCATGTACACACGGCCGGAGAATCCGTCGGAATGCATCTTATTGGACTGTGTCGTCGGATAATCCGACTGTGTGTGGTATGCATCGGACTGATTCCGTCCGAATCTCCGTCGGACCCAATTTTCCAACATGTTGGAAATATTTTCCGACCAACTGGTTTAATCGGACATACTCCGATCATGTGTAGAGAATTTTGATCGGACCAAGTGCCACGCATGCTCAGATCAAATTCCTACATCAAAGCTATTGGCTACTAGTCCCATCGTAACGAAATTACGTCATCACGTTCTGAATGATCGGATTTTTCGACAACTTAGTCCGACCGTGTGTATGCAACAGTTTCGGACAAGATCCGACGGGCAAAATCCGAAGTGCAAAATCCTACAGACAAAATCCAACGGATTTGGTTGCCGAAATCTCCGTCCGTGTGTACGTGGGCTTATACCCTCTGGACAGCAAATTATTTTTGTCCTTTTCTTTCCCTCTCCCCCCTTCCCTCCCTCCCCCCTCCCCCCCTTCTCCCTTCTCCTTTTCTTCTGCTTCATATATGTTCCATTACCCTATTGTATAGATTTGTTTCACGGTTTATAAATTTGGATATTTTGAGAGCAAGCATTATGGAATTTACGGGGGCTGCATGGGCAGGTTACATGTCCGATATTCATACTACTTGTAATGTAGACGCCGAGCAGGAGATTGGCATTAATCAATTTACTTCTAATATCTTTACTTCGAATTTATATTGACATATTGAATTTTTAGGAAAATATGTTGAAGAAAAAATTGCCCCTATAGACCTGCGCATACAAACTTTTCCATCGATTCACAATTTGACTCCAGAATTCAAAATAGCATGGGAACAAAATTTGACCATCTGTAGCATTACCGTAATTTAATGAAACAACTTATTGCTCAGTACAAAATTGAGCTTGAAGCTCTCGACAACAAGATCTCAACCTTATACTCTAACAGCGAACCCTTAAAAAACACATGCGGCCTATGACAGACGCATTCAAGACCTTAAAGAGTATATCACACGTATCACAAAAGACATTATTTTTAAAAAACACAGCAAACTCTCAAAAGATAGAACAGCATTTAGTGAGGGTTTTGCTTATTGTTGGCAATCTCCTCCTCGGCAATACAATAAACCTAATGTTCGCAATCCTAAAAATAATGCTGGTAATTATTCTACTACTGACGATGAAACTGAATCAGATTCCACTTCTTTCCCCTCACAGCGGTCTTCTCGTAGAGGTGGTGGCTCTTCCTATGTTTCGCACTCTGGATTACGTAAGCGGGATCTTGGTGGCGGGTTTCACACACCATACACAAAAAAACGCCCCCCCCCCACACATGACACCACCCTTAGCCCTTGTACACACGGTCGGATAATCTGTCGGATTGCGTCTTATCGGACCGTGTCGTCGGATAATTCGACTGTGTGTGGTATGCATCGGACTGATTCCGTCCGAATCTCCGTCGGACCCAATTTTCCAACATGTTGGAAATATTTCCCGACCAACTGGGCCGGACGGACCTAATCCGATCATGTGTAGAGAATTTTCATCGGACCAAGTGCCACGCATGTTCAGATTAAATTCCTACATCAAAGCTATTGGCTACTAGCCTGAACGTAGTCCCATCGTAACGAAATTATGTCATCACGTTCTGAAAGATCGGATTTTTCGCCAACTTGACCCGACCGTGTGTATGCAACAGTTTCGGACAAGATCCGACGGACAAAATCCGACAGGCAAAATCCGACGGATTTGGTTGTGGAAATCTCCGACCGTGTGTACAGGGGCTTACTCTACATAGATCACTGCATGACACCACTCCTTTGTTAGACACCAACACTCTTTCCCAAGGCAAATATTTAGGCAACACTGCCCTCCAAGCCACTCACCTTCTAAATTCACAACAAACTAAAAAGACTCCATCCAATGTTAATCTTGGGGGATCTTCTAATATGAACACCCTTATAGTGAATAATACACAGGATACTAATATCCTATCAGCGACTCCCTCACTATCATCCTTACCACCTGCCACTCAACTCCAAATGTTCACTAGACAAAGCACTCTAGATGCACACGTATCCCCCTCTGGAAATTTTCAACTACCCCCACACCCCCCGACACTGACCTGACCCACCATTTGGAAATCATTAATCTCACCCCTTATACCTTTTCTCATTAAGATCTAGAGCATGGGTCTTCAAACTATGGCCCTCCAGTTGTTCAGGAACTACAATTCCCATCAGGCCTAGTCATGTCTGTGAATGTCAGAGTTTTACAATGCCTCATGGGATGTGTAGTTTCGCAACAGCTGGAGGGCCGTAGTTTGAGGATCCCTGATCTAGAGGTTCTACGCTTAGGCCTAAATTTTTGTCCATCGTCTGATCTAGACAAATATGAAGCGATAAAAGATTTATATCTATTCGTTCGAAATCTTACGTACAAATACCTCTTTGATGGGGACCATCTCCGCTCTGTGCAGGACAAACAAATTTCAGAAAGTATTAAAAACTACACTATGGAAGACTTTAGAACACACCGTGACCTTATCCTCCTTTTGGAGGAAAGTTCAACGGAGCAACCTCCTGATCATACAGATTCACATTCCATTAATTACATACCATCGAATATCCCTATCTTTAAACCAAAATCTCAACGCTTTCCGGATCTAATGTCAAACCCAAATATATGGGCTTTCCTAAAAAGCACTGTGAATGCAATTAAGCAACTACAATTGACACCTTTACCTAATAATTTGATTTCCTCCCAGTTTAAATCAATTTCCCGTATAAAAAAACCACCCAGACTTGGAAATAAAACCTGCTGATAAGGGTGGAAATATCGTCCTTATGACAAAAAACTTTTATGCCGCTATGGCATTAAAAGTCTTGAATAATAGAGAATGGTATAAATCCCTTAAAATGTCACAGTCCCGGAGGATGCTGGGACTGTCGCCATGTGACATCAACCCATGTGACATCAACCGAAGACCCTGCCCCTTGTCCCTATATAAGTCGCCGCGTGCCCGGTCCCCGTCATTGTGAGCGGAGGCAACATCTGAAGAAGAAGAAGAAGAGAAGAACAGAAGAACGGACCACCGCCTGTAAAAGAGCTAGAAGAAGGCGCGGTGGATATCAGGCATAGGATCTCTTACGGAGAATGCAAGTAGACTGGTGGATTCCGTACTAAGCCCACATGTATATGCATTACCCTCCTACGTTAAGGACACTATGGATTTTCTAAAACACATTAAGGGAATGGTCGTGCCTCCCGATGCCCTGCTCGTGACCTTGGATGTGGAGGCATTGTACTCCAGCATCCCTCATGAGCAGGGCGTCGCGATAGTGCGTACCTTCCTTCAGGAACAAACGAATCACAATTGGGACTTCTGTGAGTTTATACTGGATTTATTACTTTTTATTCTTACCCACAATTTTTTTGTGTTTGGAGATTCCCACTTCCTCCAGGTACATGGCGTAGCTATGGGGACTGTATGTGCCCCGGCATACGCCAACCTGTACCTGGGGGGGTGGGAACGAGACATTTTTTCCAGCAATGCCTTGTCGATGTATGTCAGCCAGGCCCTCTGCTGGCTCTGATACATCGATGACGTTTTCGTTATTTGGACTGGGACTCAGAATGAACTCACATCTTTTGTTGTAAAACTAAACTCAAATCATTTCAATTTGAAATGAACTTTTTCAAGTCATTCCTCTTACATTACTTTCCTCGACCTTGCTATTAAAAAAGACGAGAGTGGTCACATTGCCTCCAGCCTCTATCGCAAAGAGACCGCCGGAAATACTCTTTTGCATGCTACCAGTGCACATCCAGACCCCTTGCTGCGGAGCATTCCCTATGCTCAATATATTCGCTTACAACGTAATTGCACATATACCTCTGACTTTGAGACCCAAGCCAAATTACTCCAAAAACACCTAAAAGCAAGGGGCTATAGTAAATCAACTTTGCGTAAAGCATATAATAGGGCGAAACGCCAAGCTCGTGCCACTCTCCTATACAAACCACAAAACAAATCGAAACATATAAATAGGGTGCGTTTCATAACGAAATTCTCCAATCATCATCTAATACTACGTAATACTCTGGATACCTTCTGGCCTCTTCTTACAGAAGATCCTATCGTAGCCAAATATATAGAAAAGAAACCTCAAATCACTTTCCGCAGAGCCAGATCCCTACGGGACATCCTTACTGCAAGTCACTTTAGCTTGAATCCCCTGAGTCGCCAATCTCATGGTATTTTTAGATGTGGAAAATGCCCATTTTGCCCCCTGATTAGAACTGGCCAATCCTTTGTTCTGCCAAACGGAGAAACTTTTACCCCAAAATTCTTTGCGGACTGCGACACACGAGGCGTCATTTATCTTATGACATGCGAATGCTCAGCTTTCTACATAGGCAAAACGATTAGACAATTTAGGGCTCGGATAAAGGACCATGTCTACTTCTCATAGTTATACTGTTGTGCCTGATTTACAGAGAAAAAAAGTATATGGTATCCTCATCCTTATATATTTACTACAGAAGAGATTTTTTTGGGGAGAGACAAAAGGAATTATAATACTGTCATAACAGATTTTGTCTATGTTATAGCTATAATATGTATTTATTTATGTTTGTATAAATTTTCCTTTTTCGAAAAAAATCTTTTATAATTAATAATAAATATTTGTATTTTTATATAAACTTGGTATCAAGACAGTCCATCATTCTGTTGGGTGACTTCAAGGCAAATCATGGTTATGATGTTTCATGTATGAATTCCTTTTGTCTCTCCCCAAAAAAATCTCTCATGTCTACTTCTCTTTGGGGGGGGCAAAATGGTGACATCTATCAGTAGACACCTCGATCTCTACCACAGATTCAACACATCGGTAATATCATTTATTGCATTGGATGTGATACCACCCAATCCCCGTGGTGGAGATTGGGACAAATCCATTTTGAGAAAGGAGACTCTGTGGATTGAAAAATTAAATGCGACTTTTCCCCCAGGAATAAATGAATCGCATTCACATAAACCCTTTTTATAAATAATCTTGCGTCTCTTTCTCCATTACAGCTCTTTTTGTTTCTTTAAAACATACGATACATAATTAATTCTTTAGTGTATACTTTTTTGACACTCCCCCTTAATAATAACAGATTTATACATATATTACTATACTTCACACCTTCTCTGTTTCTACCCTCCCCTTCTCCTCTTTTCCCTTATTTCCTTGTCTTACTCTTTATCCTCAATAGTATTGCTCAGCTGTTCTATGTCCACTGGGATTATATTGCTGTATATTTATATTTAGGTTTCCCTTCGTTTAAGTTTACATTATATTGTTTCTTTTCAATGTCTCACTATGGCTTTGTCATTTGGGGACTTTGCGGTGGGGGGGGGGGGGGCGCTGTGCCGGTGTCTTGTCAAATAGCGTCCTCCATCGGATAGTGTCCGCTGCGTACTGCGCATGCGTAGTACACAGGAACACAGATTCCGAAAAATGCCGAGGATGAACGGCGCCTGCGCCGTGAGTCCAGGTTCTATCCCCACTATCCAAGTGGACATAGAGTTAGAATAAAAAAGAGCCGAGCGCAGCGAGGCCGAGCCCGAAGCGTGGCGAGCGAAGCTCGCCCGCGAGGGGCCCTCTCAAATTCACAACCCTATGTCCGCTTGGATGGTGGGGCTACCACCTCCACTCACGGCGCAGGCGCCGTTCAGCTTCAGAGATTTTTCGAAGTACGGAGCGGACACCATTTGATGGCCGGACTCTATACGGCAGAACACTGACGTTCTGGACACTGTGCGGCCGGTAAGGATACTTCCTGGTTTGGTGCATTAGGAGCCTCTACGCGTGCCGATATGTCTATTTCCAGCTTTACCCATATGAAACAAGCTACTACATTAGATATAGAAACACTATCTTTACTGTGTACCATCAGCGCCATCTACAGAAAATTTTGGGGTAGGACATCTAATTTTTAGTTTTATTTTTATATATATCATGGAATACTTTTGCTCAATGGATATATTATATTATATTCATATTAATAATGTGCATGCCCCCACAGTGTCCCATACATAGCCGGCACTTATGTCCCCTTATATCCGCTTGGTCCTTCTCTGACAAGTATAGTTTGTATTTTTTGTCTTGTATTTTCCTATATATTATTCCAATATGTATATATATTTTTTTGATTAATATGATTAATATGTATATAACAATGTATATGTTTTTTTTTTTTTTAATTTATTCTCAGTTTGTTTTTCTCTTTTAATCTTTAAGAGTGTTTTTATTCACGCCCCAGAAGAAGCGTTTTTTCCTAATAACGCGAAACATGTCGGGCAAGTTGTGTGGATGCCACATCAGTTCATCACTATAGCATTTATATATACTGATTTATATGTTTTTGGTTGATAAGACCTCCTGTATAGATTTTGAATTATACTACTGATTTGTGATATAAATGCTGTGGTAGGTCCCTATATGCGTGGATATATTTCCTGTGCCCAAAAACTTTTTTTAACTACTTTATCTTGTATGTCTTTCCTATATTTGAATAAATTTATATAAAAATTATCAAACTATTATTTTTTACATTTTTGAATATATTTGGTGCCTTTAAAATCCTAAAGTCCCCACCTATCCTTGTTCCAAAAACTGATTCTACATTATGTTGCACTCTGCTTGTGTTCCCCCACTCTGCTTGTGTTCCCTATACATCTGAATTATACAAAATGGAGACGACTACGGTACATTTCTATCAATGGTAAGTGGAGAGATGTCTTTCTCAGCTGAAAGATTTCCGGGAGAGAAGATCCCAGCTATCTTTATCTGCACCTGTATTGAGCCACTTCCCAGAATATGTTTTTTGGGAGGTGAGAGAAGGATATTTTTGGTGGAGGACATTTTTTTGTGATTTATTTGCACACTTGCATCTTGAAGGATTGCACTTATTGAACTTTTGAATTTATTTGGACTTTGTATTTTGCATTGTTACTTTATTTTTATTTTTGATTGAAGGGCTATTCAGCATTTGTCATTGTAGTATATATATATATATATATATATAGATAGATAGATAGATAGATAGATAGATAGATAGATATAGATAGATATATATATAAATATATATAGATAGATAGATAGATAGATAGATAGATAGATAGATAGATAGATAGATAGATAGATAGATAGATAGATATCTTGGCGAACTTCTTTGCACATATTTTAACCTCCCTGGCGGTACGATTATTTTCGATTTTAGGTGCTGAAAGCGGTACAATTATTTTGCATGGAAATTTGGCATTTTATATCGTAGTCCTGTAATTCTTAGGAATAACTCACTTAAATCTGTCCAAACCAGAGTCTAGCAGACATCCTGGGTATGATAAAGTTTGAAAAATTAAATCATAAATTATAATATAATAAATAACTGTAAATAATTATACCAAATAATAATAATATAACAATAAAAAAAATTATTCAATAATGTAATCAAATCAAAAACACTGAAATTTGCTCAGTTGCAGAATTGTCACTCTCATTACTATTCAGTATTTGATGATGAATTTCCCCACAAATCGCTATCGCTCAATTCTGTGAGTGATTCTAATTTATTGTCGCTGTTTTCTAGCTGTAAAGGGACAGTTTTGGTTGCTATGGACAATCTCCAGTTTCCAGGCAGAAAGAAAAGCATTTATAATATAAAACTACACGCAGGGCATTTGGCAGACCACTAGGGACAAAGAGGATGCAAAATAATTACATACAGCAATGTAATCTGTAAGATTACATTATACTGTATGTAATGTGTGTGTTTCACTTTTTGAATTTGGCGCCGTTCTCTGTCCCCGTGCGTCGCAACGCTCACAGGGAACGGAGCCTGGCTATGTGATAGATTGAGCGGAGGACATCGCTGGATCCAGGGGATAAGGTAAGTAAACTCATCCTGGATCCAGTGATGCGATCCCGAGTCTGGCTCGGGGTTACCGCTAATGGTACTGAATTTTCACCCCGAGCCAGACTCGGGAATACCGCCGGGGGGGTTAAAGCATTCATTCAGTTTTTATTTTATTTCATTGATTCTGGGTTGCATTGGCACTTTATTGAAATGTTAAAGTTTCATAATCATTTTTTTACACTTTTTTGCACATATTTAACTTTTTTTAGTGCAGTCTTGATTATATTGATATTGCTTTTCACATATACTGTGATATAGTATCTGCTGCTGATCCAAACTAATTAGATCCCACATCTGTGGTGCTGATGTATTACACATTCAACTATCAACTTACCTCTGCAAGTTGGTTCTTTTCCCCATTTTCCATCTCTACATGTAATAATTTCATTCCCTTCAAGAACATAAAAATTTGCACATTTATACTTCACACTGGAGCCCGATTGATAGCTAGGTTTTTTGTATCAACATTATCTCCATTCAGGATGGTTGGAGGTTGACCACAGCTCTCTCCATATCCTGAAATGAAACAAAGAGCACACAAAATATAGATTTTAGGCCAATAAAATTAATCTGTAAGATATTTATAGTTTTCAAATATTTTATATACACACACTCACACACACACACACACACACACACACACACACACACACACACACACACACACACACACACACACACCTTTACACGCACATGAACTTTAATGGCATGCCAGTCTTAGTCTGTAGGGTTCAATATTGAGTTGGCCCACCCTTTAGCCTCATACACACGGTACAAAAATCAGAAGGGGATTGTCGTTTGACAGGCTGTTGTTCGAAATTCTTACCATTAGTACGCTCCTTTTGACAATTGTTTTCCAATTTTCGGACAACAAATGTTGGGGAACGATGGCTCCACGTTCGATTTTCGGATGGTCAGTACACAAATCCGTCACACAAAAGTCGAAAGTACAAACGAGCAAGATTGGAACCAAGGAACGAGCCGGAAGTGGTAGGTCTTGTAAACTAACATTCGTAATGGGGAATTAACATTTGTGAAGCGGAAAATTATGAAATGTCAAAATGCAGCGCACATTCTTTTCTTCTTTATTTCAATAATAATGAAGCTGCTTTGCTGGTAAAACTGATGGAGTTATACCAAACGTATTTTAAAAGGCATTTGTTTTCTAGTGATATCAAGAATATTATTATGCTTGTTCTTGGATTTTTTGGCCAAGTTACCACAACATGATTATCCCTGATTTTCTTTAAGATCAAAGATATAGCTATGTTGGTGTCCCTTGTTAATTTTACATTGTATTTTTTTTTTATGTAACTGCCTACTCCCAAACTGTCATTTGAAGTAAAACACATAGCCAAGTATTATTCTACACAATTTTTTTAGTGTGCAGAAAAAAAGATAACACAAATTAAATTAGAGATGCTATCTGCCATCCAAATACAAAGAACTTAACAAAAAAGTGCATTCTATGCATACAAAAATATAGAAAATTTAACAAGAAAAAACGTTATTCCAAAAAACACAAAATAATAGAAATTAGTAAGGGGTGAAGGGGTGATAATCCGAAAGACCAGTGGGGTTGTTGGGGGTCTTGTGGCTGGTATTGCCATTGACCACCATGCTGCTGGGGTGGGTGGGGTGGCTGTGGTGGGTTGGCTGTGGAGGTGGTGTATGTGGGCCCTTAAAAAAATCACACAGGAGGGTGGTGGCATAGATATCGCCCATTGCCCCCCTGTTGAGGAGCTGCAGGATGAGATCCTTGCACCTTCTCCTCTGGTCACCGGCCACCCCCCTTTACCTATTGGCCGTCACCACGCCAAATCCCTCGCACACATCTCGCACACAGATGGCAGTAGTGGCCTGGCTAAAGAAGGCAGCTGTGGCTTCCTCCAGATCCCTGCTCTTCCTGGCCCTTTTAGCAGAAGGGCGTAGGGGAGAAATCTGGGACTCTGTCTGGCTGGTGGCCGCTGGCTCCTCCAGACTGACACTTTCCTGTGTATGAAAATGGAACACAATTAGAATTTTTTTTTATTGGTTTGGTCATCAATCACACACAATTTTGATCTCCTCACTGTTGCAATTTGAATGTGGAGAAATAGAAAAGACTATCATTCTGACCTTAGCATTTTTCATTCTTGTTCAAATCATTTTTGGTCCCTACTTTCTATTGATATGGAAACCACATTGTTAGGCAGAAATATTTTCCCAGTAACATCTAGTTATCATCATTGTATTTGTAGGTACAAATATGTTCAACAATGCTATACCTGGGTCAAGCTGGGCTCCTCCACATCTTCATCCTGTGCATTAGGACCTGTGCGGACCTCAGGAGCTGTGGCCTCAACAGACGTAGAAGGGAGCGTAGACAGCGAAAACCTGGGTTCAGTATGGCCTGACAAACACCACATGCTGTCGTAATACCACAGCCTGGGGACATATAGGTCATTCCGCTGCTGCTCCAGATCTCTCAGAGTCCAGGACCTTGTTCAGCTCCCTTTTAACTGTACTTCAAAGGTTGGCTATCTTTTGCTTGACGTAGTTGGTGTCTGCCTTGGGGTACAAAGCTTTGCATAACTCCACCAGTTTGTCCAAAGCTGCCTTCCTCAGTATTTTATTTGAGTAGTCTCTACTCTTCAACCTCCAGAGACAGGGCAGCTCCCGGTACATGTCAGTGAAATGGGAGAGAAATTCTGGTGAAGTGAATGTATCAGTCATGATGCCTGCAAAACAGAACACAAGACAAACAATAATGTCTGCCTTAACCCATGAGCTGGTCCCAATATAGGTCTCAATCTAACAGTATAGGCCACTGACCACCTATGCCCCAATTTCCAATTGTTCCTTCGTTTTCTGCTCCTTTTGTGCATTGGCGATCAATTGTCCTCCACTCCAAGATCGTTCCTACGGCCGCTACATTGGCTGGGCATTCTGGCTTTATACATACTGAGCATGCGTCAAACTCCACTCTCAGTGCGTCATGATGCTGAGGTGTGACCATCTCTCTTCTGCATGCGACACACACAGGGGAACATTCGGGAGGGATAACAAGGCACATTGCAGCCAGACCCGTGGTGGTGGAGCTCATAGGAGGCAGAAAGCAACCCTCATGAGCAAGGGTGAGATGGTGGAGATGGTTGCATCTTAGAGAAGCACGATTATGACTGCAAGCTGTGCAATTACAAAAGGCCCAACAGCCAAAAGGACAGCATTTTGGAGAAGGTCATTGCCGTTCTGCGATTTTGCATTTGCGTTTTGATCATTTTTGGTGGACCGATCAAAGGACCAAATCCGAAAATGGATGGCGTACATACATCAGATCATGAACATTCTTATTTGGTCATGTTTTTGGATATTCATTTCTTTTTGTACTTATTGTTTTTATTTCTTTCAACAGGGAGGCACAAAAAAAGGATGCTCCAGCCAAGCCATCACAAGGGATGAAGGGAGGCTACCCTCACTCCAGCCCCAACAGGGGAGGAAACAAGGCCATCTTCCCCCCCAAAAACGTAAGTGCCAACTTCAGAAACACAAATTTAGCCACCGACGGGTATTTCTAGGTGGGCCATGGGCTTATGGCAGAACTTAAGTAAAGAAGTAAAGAACACTCTGATTGCTGCCTGGCTCATCAGTGCCCATTAATGCAGCCTTGCCAGTGTAGACATTGGTAGAGGAGAGCCCCCAGTGCTCCTAGTCACACCTACTAGGATGGTCATCACATATCCCGTATCCCATAGGAGACAAGAGGGGGTGGGGGGCAACTGCAGGACTTTTTCAATGTTGAAGTCACGTGTAGGGAAGTGTTTTCGACCCCTTCTGGCACGAGAGAGCCTGTAATTGAAGATTCTCTGCTCTGGGGGGAGGTTTCTTATAGGAAATGGCTTCATCAGATGTTTCCCCAGAGCAAAGGCCTCATCTGCCATAAAAACAAAATTGAGTCCCTTAACATTCTCCTCAGCAGGTGGCAAGTTTAAGGTGCCATTCTGGAGCTGCTTGTAATCCCTCCTCCATCAGAGTTGCGGCCCTTCTTCCCAACATCGGTATACAAGAACTCGTAGTTGGCAGACACTACAGCTAGCATGACTGTGCTGCAAAAGCCTTTATAGTTAAAATAATAGGAGCCAGAGATGGCTGGTGGTATAATCCAGACATGTTTGCCATCAATAGCACCACCACAGTTGGGAAAATTCCACTGCTGATGGAAATGGGCTGCAACGTCCTGCCACTGCTCTGGGTTGGAAGGAAACTGTGGATTAAAAAAAGAAAAAAGAAAGTACTACTTATGCACATAACATTGCAATCAGATTTGACAAAAACATCCTTAGCCAACATAAGGATACACTTAAATTGGTATTTAAAGACAAAAGTTGAAGGTCAGCTTATCTGATTCCTCCCCCCTATGGTGGCCCATTAGACAACTTTTAAGGGGGGGGGGGGGGGTAATAGGTAGATGTTTTGGACAGGTAACCCTCTCAAATTCCATGAGAACTTTTTGCATAAATAATCAGTGATACTTTGGCCAGCCCCTCCTATGGCCCCTTTCACATGGGACAGATCTGTAATGATCCACCCTGTGATGATCTGCTGGCTCAGCGGGGATCGCTCCGTTGATCCCCGCTGACCTGGCAGATGACAGGTGTGCAAGGACCGCCCTGTCAGATCTCTGCTCTCCCCTATGGGGGATCGGATGAACACGGACCGTTTGTACGTGTTCATCCGATCTGCTCTGCAGACGGATAGAAAAATAGGATTTTCCTTCGTCTGCAGAATCGGACCATAGCGGAGATGACACCCGCTATCTCATAGGGATGCCTGTATGTCCATATTTCATCCGCAAACGGATGGATGAAATACAGACATACTGTCCGCATGTGTGAAAGGGGCCTTACTTACACTATTGGCATCCCAGTCGACAGGTAAGAAGTGTCATAATCTAAAAAGCTGGATACACACTGTGCAAATTACAGCACATTATGACATGATAATTTAACCAATCAATATAATAGGAGACAAAAATTTAAGAAGTTTTAATTTGTAGGTAATCAGGCAGGCCCTACTACTACTTGGTCTGGGGAATTTATACAGAAATTTGAACACAAAAGAGGTATATTCTGTATGGGTTTGTCCAAGTCAGCAGATTTGGGGGGGGGGGGTTTCCAAATGAGTTTGGGCCAATAAAAATGGCCTCTTACACTCTGTTATTGATTGAGTACACCAATAACATTTATACACATTTCAGGGGTTGCTTAGGGTAAGCCCCAAAATGTAGCTGACAAAAAACATTGTTAAGTTACCAGGCTAGGTGTGTATGGGCCCAGGATACCATGCTGGGGAAGTTATTGAAGGAAAATATGCATGTAGGCCAAAAAAGGAGCAGGAAAAGCTTACAGCTTGCATCAGGACATCCACAGCATATTACAATATTGATAATTATGTAATCAACAAATTAATAAAATACATTGGCACACATAAATATATAGAATGTGATCTTAAAGGTAAAAACTTACCCAAATATAGTCCTTCTGCGGGACTTGAATGATGGCTGAGCAGGTCTCTGGAATAATGACTCCCAGAGCCTGGGGGGAGATCCCAGTAGTAAACTTGAGGTCCTGGAGGTTTCTCCATGTCGCCAAGTATTGCCAGGTGGCTATGAGCCTTTGCTCTGGAATGATGGAAAGCCTCATACATCTGTCCTGCTTCTTAATATAGGGGGTCACCAATGCCAAGAGGTGGTGAAATCAGGGGTCCGTCATCCAGAGATAATTCCGAAAATCATATTTATTATTCTCCTGGAGCTCCCGCAGTAATGGCATATGACATCATTGATCACGATTAAGCAACCAATTTTTGATCCAAGAACTCTTCCTCCTCCTGTTCCTGGACTGGACTTGGGTCAAAGCAATAACTCCTAGCCCAGTAATCACATGTTCTCTGATTACACAACATGGGTGATTGACGAACGGCCAAGCAGAAACAAACTGAAAAGCACGAACTGAAAAGCGCAAATCAACACTCACCAAACTTTTACTAACATGAAATTAGCAGAAGGAGCCCAAAGGGTGGCGCTCGAGAAGTGAACTTCCTCTTTATAGTCTCATAGTACATCACTATGTTCGCGTCGTCGAACGACAATTTGCGTAACAATAGCTAGCAAGACAAGATCATGGCACACACCCTTTTGACAAAAATCAAGTGCTCGGTTGTCCTTTGCAACTACAACAGCTTCAGGATTAGGAGTGTGTCTATGGGAACGTTTGACCACTCTTCCAGAAGCAAGTCACTACGTTTGTGTTGTCGAACGACAATTTGCGTAACAATAGTATGCAAGACAAGATCATGGCACACGCCCTTTTGACAAAAATCAGGCGCTCGGTCATCCAACAATCAGACCATGTGTACGAGGCCTTTGAAACTATAACAGCTTCAGGTTTAGGAGTGTGTTTATTGGAATGTTTGACCACTATTCCAGAAGCGCATTTGTGAGGTCAGGCACTGATGTTGGACGAGAAGGCCTGGCATGCAGTTTCCACTTTAATCCATCCCCAATGTGTTCTATCAGGTTAAGGTTAGGGACTCTATGCAGGCCAGTCAAGTTCCTCCACCCCAAACTTGCTCAACCATGTCTTTATGGATCTTGCTTTGTGCACTGGTTAAAATCATTTGGTGGAGAGGGGATTATGGTGTGGTGTTGATTTTCAGGGGTTGGGCTCGGACCCTTAGTTCCAGTGAAGGCAACTCTTAAAGCATCAGCATACCAAGACATTTCGGACATTTTTTTTCTCCCAACTACGTGGCAACAGTTTGGGGATGGCTTCTTCCTGTTCCAACATAACTGCGCACCAGTGCACAACAAGGTCCATAAAGACATGGATGAGCCGAGTTTGGGGTGAAGGAACTTGACTGACTTGAACTATCCTGACCTCAACCCAATAAAACACCTTAGAAATGAATTAGAGAGCAGACTGCAAGCCAGGTTTTCTCAGTGCCTGACCTCACAAATGTACTTCTGGAAGAATGGTCAAACATTCCCATAGACACACTCCTAAACCTTGTGGACAGCCTTCCCAGAAGAGTTGAAGCTGTTATAGCTGCAAAGGGTGGGCCAACTCAATATTGAACCCTACAATCTAAGACTGGGATGTCATTACAGTTCATGTGCGTGTAAAGGCAGGTGTCCCAATACTTTTGGTAATATAGTGTGTATATATATATATATATATATATACACATACACATACACACACCTCCATCAAATCATTCTCTGCAGCTGTTACCTTTTGTACCACCCCCTCCCTTTAGAATGTAAGCTCTACGAACCGGGCCCTCCTGTACCTTTTGTATTGAACTGTACTGTAATTGTGTTTTCCCCCACTATACATTGTAAAGCGCTGTGTAAACTGTTGGCGCCATATAAATCGTGTATAATAACAATAATAATAATATATCTCCCAGTCTGTAGCACTGACAAGAAAATTATTCAGTGTCAAGCCCTCTACCAAATAGTACAGGTATGGCCTGCAAGGATTGTGGGAGATATAGTTCTGACAGTTGGAGCTGGCTTGGTGGAGGGGACTGCAAATCCCACCATACACTGGGGTAAGAAGGAAAGGTGGTTCCCTGCTGTTTTCATGGGCGAAGAGGAAGTGTTGAAGTGTTGAAGCTGTTCTGAGAGGACTGAATGGACCCTGGGGCTGCTCACCACTGCACCTGAGAGAGAGAGAGGAACAGTGACAGACATTTTGGACCATTAGTGAGAGCCACTGTTGTTGGAGAAGCCAACTCTCTGAACAAGGGGATGGACACTGAGGACACTGGCTGGCTGAACTTCACACAGTGAACATAGAGAGAATCACTTGCTGACATAGGAGTTGTTGAAAGGCCGCTGATTGGTAGCACTCGTGGGCACTGATTGCTGCCACTGGTGGGCACTGTATGCTGGCATTGGTGGGCAATGGTGGGCACTGTTTTGTGACACTGTATTTATTGTAATCAGGGCACTGATGGTCAGTGCCCTGATTACATCCCTAGATGTCACCCTGTGAGGAGATGCCGCTGATTGACTGTCAATGTGAGGCGAGGAGAGCCGGTTACCGGCATCTCGTTTACATGTGACTGGCTGTGATTGGACACAGCCTATCACATGGTAAAAGAGCCATGAACATGGCTTTTTACAGAGATCGGGGTCACGCCATGTTCTAGCAACATGGTGCGGCTGCGATTTGGCGATCGCGGGCACGTGAGAGCGGCTGTTTTGGGATGCCGTCATTTGACGGTGGGCGGGTAACAAGCAGTTAAAGTTACAGAAGAAGCCTAGTGCTAGAATTATCACGCTCATTCTGACATTCCTCATGTGTAGTGCAATCGCCATTTACATATGTGTGTGAGACCAATGTGCACATTTGCATTTGTGCATGAGCACAAGGGGATGGGGGCGCTGTAAATTTTTTTAAAATATATTTTTTTAATTATTTATTCTCTTTATTTTTTTATTTTTTACACAGTCTCTCTTTAAAAAAAAAGTTTTTTATCAACTTTAGTGAATAACATCTCTTGCAATGTTCTATCTACTGAGAGATCTGGGGTTCATTAGACCCCAGGTCTCTCCTCTGCCCTCAAAAGCATCTCATCAATCCGAGATTGGTTTGATGAGATGCTTTACAAGCCAGTAACGGCCAGGTAAACAAAAAAAAAAAACGAAAACGGAAATGCCAAAATCCTATTGCCTATTTAACATATATCATTAACATGTCATAAGAGAGTTGTGTTAGAAAGTTATTATAATGAGAAGAATTAATGTCTAAAAGTGAAAGTACCTTTATATCAAATGTCTTTTTGTGATAATATCTTGGCTATATATTGTTACAGTATTTTGAGAATTTCCTGAGGCCCTGATGAAGCGGGTTAGCCCACGAAAAGTGTCGGACAATCCAACCGGATCTCTTAGCCAGGATGGTCATACCCTGGACAACTAGCTTGTAATTTTGATTTTAATCAATCCTGTTTCTCTTTTAAACAATCTGTGTGTAATCTTCAATAAAAAAAATTTTTTCTTTTTTTTTAATCATTTGGCTTAGCATTTATTAATCCCTGGAGGGCACATGTAAAGTCCCACAAATTTCAATGTATTGTCTTATATATATCATATGAGATGGTACCCCCTAGGGCAGGGGGGCCCTCCAGCTGTTGCAGAACTACAAGCCCCATTATGCCCCTGGGAGTAATTGTAACTGCCAGCCTTGCAATGCCTCATGGGAAATGTAGTTCCACAACAGCTGGGGGGTTACTTGTTGCCTACCCCTGCCCTAGGGTTATAGTTATCTCACACTCATCCCTCGCATCTCTGTACCTCGAATGTAAACTTACTTGTAGAGACACATTTTGGGTAATTTATGTGTCTTTTTTCACATTTGCCTTCCAGGCTGTTCAGTGGCACCATTCCTTCAGTGCATTCAAATACAACCGGTTGTCCATTTTCAATAACGGTGCCTTTACTGTATCGAATGTGATTTAAGGCCATTTCATGTTGTTGTATTACACAGAAACCTTGAGCCAAACAAATATCCATAGACATATATATAAATATCATTAGAGAATTTGAAATGGTATTATCTATATCACATATAGGGGTTGATTTACTAAAGGAAAATAGACTGTTCGCTCTGCACGGGCATTTGCTCCAGAGCTTAGAAAATGAGGGGAAGCTTTGCTGACTTCCAATCATGTGCAAGCAAAAATTCCGTTTTTTTTTGCAAAGTGAAGCTTCCCCTCATTTACCAAGCTCTGGAGCAAATGCCCTTGCAGAGCACAACTGCACTTGCGAAGTTGCCTTTAGTAAATCAACCTTATGCTGTACACACGGCCGGACATTCTGACCACAAAATCCATCAGATTTTTTCCGACGGATTTTGGCCGAAACTGTTTTTGCATACACACGGTCGGACAAAGTTGTCGGAAAATCCGATCGTTCGGAACGATGTGACGTTCGTTGTGGGCGACGGGACTACGTAGAGGCTAGTAACCAATAGCTTTGGTCTCCTAATTTAATCTGAGAATGCGTGGCACTTTGTCCGTCGGAATTCTCTACAAACGATCGGAGAAAGTCAGATCGGATTTTTTTGTCTGAAAATTTTAGATCCTGCTCTCAAATTTTTTCCCTCTGAATTTCCGACAGAAAAGGTCCGATAGAGCCCACACACGATCGGATTTTCAGACAATATAATCCGATCGGACCTTTTCCGTCAGAATTTACGACCGTGTGTACAGGGCATAAGAGTCTGTTCACGCTATGTGTGGTAACTGGCGGTTTTCCACACTGGATCAATGCCAGTCAACGCCAGGGTACGTAAAAAACAATTGTGACCCCTTTATACTATAACATTGGTATGATGTGTAGTGGGGAAAATGCAGAAATGCTGCATTATCCGTAGCGCACTGGATGGCACCGGAGGTGGAATCCTGGGCTCTGGCCTGTCCTTTCAGCCCCATATCCAATAACCATCACCATTGTAGAATCTACAAAATATGCCCATTCTTAACCACTAAAACCCACCATCTCACCTCTCATTTCACCACTCATTCACTCCCTTGCTATCTCTTGCCTTGACTACTGCAACTCCCTTTTCATAGGCCTACCCCAAGAAAGTCTATATATCCTTCAGTCCATGATGAATGCTGTGGCCAGGCTTAGCTACATTACTGATGGCTTAGTGCTCACCACCACCGTCTGTCAATTCCTCCACTGGCTTCTGACTAACTAACGAATAAAATTCAAAATACTAAAAACAACCTACGAAGCCATTTACAACTCTACCGTGAGCTGCATCTCCAATCTTGTCTAAATAAATCTCCTCTATCATCCTCTCTGTTGCTCCCAAGACCTACTGGTCTCTAGATCAATTGTGTCCTCCTCCGAAGCTCATCTTCAGAACTTCTCCAGAGCCTCTCCCTTCCTCTGGAATTCTCTACCCCAATATGTCCGGCTAGCTTCTATTCTATACATATTTTAGGCGATCCCTAACAACTCCTCTTTTTAGGAAAGCTTATCCCATCTCTACCTAAAAACTGAACTTTTAATAGTTCTATCAGCTCATCCCTCTCACAGGTATTATCTTATGTACCACTTTCCCCTCTCTATTAGATTGTAAGCTCTCATGAGCGGGACGCTCCTTACCCTCTTGTATTGAATTGTAACTGTACTGTCTCTCTTTATACTGTAAAGTGCTGTGCAACCTGTTGGTGTCTTTAAAAACCCTTATAATATTAATAATAAAAATCACTGCCTAACAAAATGTACAGAAGCCTGCATTCTAAATAGAGCATTTTAGAATGTGGGCAATGTGAAGGTACACTACATACGCTATATTACGAAAAGTATTGTAACGCCTGCCTTTACATGCACTTGGATTTTAATGGCATCCCAGTCTTAGTCCGTAGGGTTCAATATTGAGTTGTCCCACCCTTTACAGCTATAACAGCTTCAACTCTACTGGGAAGGCCGTCCACAAGGTTTAGGAGTGTGTCTATGGGAATGTTTGACCATTCTTCCAGAAGCCCATTTGTGAGGTCAGGCACTAATGTGGGCGAGAAGGCTTGGCCCACAGTCTCCGCTCTAATTCATCCCAAAGGTGTTCTGTCAGGTTTAGGTCAGGACTTTGTGCAGGCCAGTCAAGTTCCTTCACCCCAAACTCGCTCATTCATGTCTTTATGGACCTTGCTTTGTGCACTGGTGCATAGTTATGTTGGAACAAGAAGGGGCCATCCCCAAACTGTTCCCATAAAGTTGGGAGCGTGATATTGTCCAAAATGTCTTGGTATGCTAACGCCTTAAGAATTCCATTCACTGGAACTAGGGGGCCAAGCCCAACCCCTAAAAAACAACCCCCAACACCATAATCCCCCCTCCAAATGATTTAGACCAGTGCACAAAGCAAGGTCCATAAACACATGGATGAGCGAGTTTGGGGTGGAGGGAATTGACCTCACCCGGATAGAACACCTTTGGGATGAATTAGAGGCCTCCTCGTCCACATCAGTGCACGACCTCACACATGTGCTTCTGGAAGAATGGTCAAACATTCCCATAGACACACTCCTAAACCTTGTGGACGGCCTTCCCAGAAGAGGTGAAGCTGTTATAGCTACAAAGGGTGGGCCAACTCAATATTGAACCCAATGGACCAACACTGGGATGTCATTAAAGTTCATGTGCGTGTAAAGACAGGCGCCCCAATACTTTTGGTAATATAGTGTATATATGACTATGACTATATATGACTGAAAATGTGTGTCTTAATAAGCAAGTACCTGTTGTACATACTGTATTCAGTCAAAGGAATAGCTAGGGCCTTATGCACATGGGTGTATAAAGTTTTTCTTTTGAGCCCATGTGCATGAGGCCTTAGACACGGTCTCTGCAATGAATACATTGAATACATACAGAGTAGGAATGTATTACATAGACAATCATAATCTGAAGTATTCAGTAGGCAACCTACTACTCACCATCCTTTAAGCATTTTGGGTATTTTAGCACACCGTCCAAGCACTGAATCCTCAGACTTTTTTCGTCGGGAATGCCATATCCAGGTGCGCACTCGAATGTTAAGCTATCAAGATGCTCAGAATATATTTCCTTAATTTTATCCTCTGCATATTTCAGCCTAATGTTGTTTTGTAACATATCAGTTGATCTCACAATACAAGACGCTGCAATTGAGCAGAGAACACATACAATGAATATGTCAATATGTTACAACAGGGGTCTCCAAACCTTCTCAACAAAGGGGCAGTATACTGTCCTTTGGACTTTAGAGGGGCTGAAATGTGGCCACTGGTAATAGAAAAATGAATGCCCTATCTTTGGTATATCAGTCGGAGAAATTGTTCCCCAATTTTTAGGCCTCAAAACAATTAAAGGAGTTGTAAAGGCATAATGTTTTTGAACGTCATGCATTAGATCCATTAAGAACAAAAACATTATGTGTGTGTGTGTGTGTGTGTGTAGCAAACCCACAGCACACCATAATAAATAGCTGAAGAAGATATTGTCACCTCATGTAGCAATTAAAGTGGTGTTCCAGCCGCAAAAATATTTTTTTAGGGCTGCGGAAATTAACGATTAATTCCTCAATTAATCGTTCATTTTTTTTGATCGATCAACACTTTTTTGATCGGTAGGCTTCCTTCCCTGCCACCGCTTTGGGACAAGCTGTGGCTGCAGCGCAGCGCAGAGCTCCGCTCCCTCCTCCACTACATGTCATACATAGTCTGTGGGCATCTCCCGCTGTGTGTCTCCGAGCTGAGTGTGAAAACTTTGGCTGTGCTGTGAGAAAAGTCCCACCCTCCTCAGCTTGGGTAATAGACGCAGTGCTCTGTCTATCACACAAGCTGATCTAGGAGGAGGGCGGGACCTTTCTCACAGCGCTGCCAAAGTTTTCACACTCAGCTCGGAGACACACAGCGGGAGATGCCTGCAGACTGTGTAATCCAGCCACAGGCACTGATTACAGTGAGGCTGCGATTATGGGTACGGTGAGGCTGTGATTATGGGCACGGTGAGACTGCATTTTGGGCACAGTGAGGCTTCCATTATAGGCACGGCGAGGCTGCGATTATGGGCGCGGTGAGACAGCATTATGGGCACGGTGAGACTTTTGGTGGTGGGGGGGCTGGGTAGATGTTTTAGACAGGCAACCCTCTCCACTTCCATGAGAGCTGTTTGCATACATTTTCAGTGATACTTTGGCCAGCCCCTCCTTATTTACACTATTGGCAGCCTAGTGGACAGGTAAGAAGTGTCATAACCTAAAAAGCTGGATACACACTGTCCAAATCGCAGCACATTTTGACATTACGATTTAATCAATAAATATAATAGGAGACAAAAACTTAAGAAGTTACAATTTGTAGGTAATCAGGCAGGCCCTTGCACTACATGGTTTGGGGAATTTATACAGAAATGTTAACACAAAAGAGGGATAGTGTGTATGGGTTTTTCCAAGTCAGCAGAGTATTTGGCTCTGTTGACTGCTGGGGGGGGGGGGGGGACAGGGTTCCAAATGAGTTTGGGCCAAAGAAAATGGCCTCTTGCACTCTGCCCAAATTTGGGGCCACCAATAATATTTGTACACATTTTAGGTGTTGTTTAAGGTGAGCCCCAAAATGTAGCTGACAAACAATATTGTTAAGTTACCGGGCTGTGTGTGTATGGGCCCAGGATAGCATGCTGGGGAGGTTATTGAAGGAAATTATTCATGTAGGCCAAAAAAAGAGCAGGAAAAGCTTACAGCATGCATGAGCACAAAGAGGACATTCACAGCATATTACAATATTGATAATTGTGTAATCAACAAATTAATAAAATACATTAGCAAACATAAACACATAGAATGTGATCTTACCCTAAAAAACTACCCTAATATAGTCCTTCTGCTGGACTTTAATGATGGCTGAGCAGGTCTCTGGAATAATGACTCCCAGAGCCTGGGGGGAGATCCCAATAGTAAACATGAGGTCCTGGAGACTTCTCCCCATCGCCAAGTACCTCAAGGTGGCTATGAGCCTTTGCTCTGGAGTGATGGAAAGCCTCATACATGTGTCCTGCTTCTTAATATGGGGGTCACCAATGCCAAGAGGTGGTGAAAGCAGGGGCCCGTCATCACCAAGATTGGTTTGATGAGATGCTTTACAAGCCAGTAACAGCCAGGTAAACAAAAAACGAAAACGGAAATGACAAAATCCTATTGCTTATTTAACATATATTATTAACATGTCATAAAGAGTTATGTTAGAAAGTTATTATAATGAGAAGAATTAATGTCTAAAAGTGAAAGTACCTTTATATCAAATGTCTTTTTGTGATAATATCTTGTGATCATATCTTGGCTATATAGTGTTACAGTATTTTGAGAATTTCCGAGGCCCTGACGAAGCACATTAGCCCACAAAACGTGCTGGCCAATTCAACCGGATCTCTTAGCCAGGATGGTCATACCCTGGACAACTAGCTTATAACTTTGATTCGAATCAATCCTGTTTTTTTTTTTTTTTTTTTAAAACAATCTGTGTGTAATCTTCAATAAATTTATTTTTTATTTTCTATCATTTGGCTTAGCATTTATTAAACCCTGGAGTGCACATGTAAAGTCCCACAAATTTCAATGTATTGTCTTATATATTATATATGCATCTCGGAGTAATTATAACTGCCAGCCTTGCAATGCCTCATGGGAAATGTAGTTCCACAACAGCTGGGGGGCTACTTGTTGCCTACCCCTGCCCTAGGGTTATAGTTATCTCACACTCATCATTCGCATCTCTGTAGCTCGAATGTAAACTTACTTGTAGATACACATTTTGGGTAATTTATGTGTCTTTTTTCACATTTGGCTTCCAGGCTGTTCAGTGGCACCATTCCTTCAGTGCATTCAAATACAACCAGTTGTCCATTTTCAATAACGGTGCCTTTACTGTATCGAATGTGATTTAAGGCCATTTCATGTTGTTGTATTACACAGAAACCTTGAGCCAAATAAATATCCATAGACATATATATAAATATCATTAGAGCATTTGAAATGGTATTATCTATATCACATATAGGGGTTGATATACTAAAGGAAAATAGACTAGATTGATTGTGTCCTCCTCCGAAGCTCATCTTCAGATCTTCTCCAGAGCCTCTCTCTTCCTCTGGAACTCTCTACCCCAATACGCCCAGCTATCTTCCATTCTATACATCTTTTAGGAGATCCCTAACAACTTCTCTTTTTAGGAAAGCTTATCCCATCTCTACCTAAAACTTGCAATTTGAATAGTTCTATCAGCTCATTCCCAGATATTATCTTTTGTACCACTTTCCCCTCTCTATTAGATTTTAAGCTCTCACGAAGAGAACCCTCCTTATGGTATTGTATTGTATTGTAACTGTACTGTCTCTCTTTATATTGTAAAGTGCTGTGCAAACTGTTGTTGTCTTTAAAAACCCCTATAATATTAATAATAAAAATCACTGCCTAACAAAATGTACAGCAGCCTACATTCTAAATGGAGCATTTTAGAATGTGGGCAATGTGAAGGTACACTACATACACTATATTACCAAAAGTATTCGGACGCTTGCCTTTACACATACATGGATTTTAATGGCATCCCAGTCTTAGTCCGTAGGGTTGAGTTGGCCCACCCTTTACAGCTATAACAGCTTCAACTCTACTGGGAAGGGCGTCCACAAGGTTTAGGAGTGTGTCTATGGGGATGTTTGACCATTCTTCCAGAAGCGCATTTGTGAGGTCAGGCACTAATGTGGACAAGAAGGCCTGTCTCACAGTCTCCGCTCTAATTCATCCCAAAGGTGTTCTGTCGGGTTGAGGTCAGGAGGCCAGTCAATTTCCTCCACCCCAAACTCAATCATTCATGTCTTTATGGACCTTGCTTTGTGCACTGGTGTGTAGTTACGTTGGAACAAGAAGGGGCCATCCCCAAACTGTTCCCACAAAGTTGTGATCATGATATTGTCCAAAATATCTTGGTATGCTAACGCCTTAAGAATTCCCTTCACTGGAACTAAGGGGCCAAGCCTAACCCCTAAGAAACAATCTCACACCATAATCCCCCCTCCGCCAAATGATTAGGACCAGTGCACAAAGCAAGATCCATAAAGACATGAATGAGCAAGTTTGGGGTGGAGGAACTTGACTGGCCTGCATAGAGTCCCGACCTCACCCCGATAGAACACCTTTGGGGTGAATTAGAGCGGAGACAGGCCTAATAACAGATCCAAATCAGTGCCTGACCTCACAAATGCGCTTCTGGAAGAATGGTCAAACATTCCCATAGATACACTCCTAAACCTTGTGGACGGCCTTCCCAGAAGAGTTGAAGCTTGTATAGCTACAAAGGGTGGGCCAACTCAATATTGAACCCTATGGACCAAGACTGGGATGTCATTAAAGTTCATGTGCGTGTAAAGGCAGGCGTGCCAAGACTTTTGGTAACATAGTGTATATACGACTCAGAAATATGGGTTTTGATAAGCAAGTACCTGTTGTACATACTGTATTCAGTCAAAGTAATAGCTAGGGCCTTATGCACATGGGTGTATGAATTTATGCTGTCAGAAGGTGGCAAAAAATATGCCTCTAAATGCCTAAATGTGTATTTACATGACTATGATGTTTTGAAGTTTTTGAGCATAAGCTAATTCTATTGGCTAGAATATTCATGTACTCGTTCACTAGAATACATTTATGCCCGTTTCCATAAAAAAAAAAAAAAAAAAAATGTGTGCTTGGGCCATTTTTTTTGTGCCTCAGAAGGCATAAAAACCTCTACATGAGCACATTAACAAACAGGCAAGTGCATTTAGTGGTGGTAAAAAATCCCAAATGCCTCCGAGTGTTTTTTTTTGAGCCCGTGTGCATGATGCCTTAGATACGGTCTATGCAATATAACAATCATACAGAGAAGGAATGTATTACATAGACAATCATAAAAAATAATTAGTAGGCAATCTGGTACTCACCTTCCTTTAAGCATTTTGGGTATTTTAGCACACCATCCAAGCACTGAATCCTCAGACTTTTTTCATCGGGAATGCCATATCCAGGTGCGCACTCGAATGTTAAGCTATCAAGATGCTCAGAATATATTTCCTTAATTTTATCCTCTGCATATTTCAGCCTAATGTTGTTTTGTAACATATGAGTTGATCTCACAATACAAGACGCTGCAATTGAGTAGAGAACACATACAATGAATATGTCAATATGTTAGAGCAGGGGTCTCCAAACCTTCTCAACAAAGGGGCAGCATACTGTCCTTTGGACTTTAGAGGGGCTGAAATGTGGCCACTGGTAATAGAAAAATGAATGCCCTATCTTTGGTATATCAGTCGGAGAAATTGTGCCCCGACATTGGCATCATTGGGAGGAATTATGCCCCTTCATTAGTGTCTCTGGGCCACATTGTTGGTGTCATCGGGAGAAATAATTTTAGCCCATCATTGGCCCCTTTGTTGTTTCAGTAGATGAAATAATGTCCCAAGAGCTGGTTAAAAGCAAGCAAAGGGCTGCATCTGGGCCCTTGGAGACAATTGGAGACCACTGTGCTACAGGATAGAATGAAGATGAAAGAAAATTCTTGAAAATGTACCAGCATACTGATAACTAATGTGAGACCAGAGGCCACCAAATCTAGACATGGAAGAACACATGCATTTACCCTAGGTTCACATGTATGCAGCCTTTTTCAACCTTTTCAACACAGAGGAACCCTTGAAATAGTTCTCCGGTCTCGGGGAACCCCTGCTAAAAATTAGAAATCTACAACTCATAATACAATAGTGTGATGGACTGTCAGGTCACCTTGAGGCGAGGTGACAGATGCACACCGTAGGGATCAGGAGTGCACCGCAAGGTTGTGCACCCTACGGCTGACTGCTGCGGACGGGAGACAGGTCAGAGCGTAAGATTCCCTGGGGCGTGGAGTCTAAGAGCCAGCAGGTGTTCACCAACGTGTCGAGTGTTGAGGAAGGACTTGGCTGCAACTGGCTCCAGGTCGCGACCCCCAGGGTCCCCCAGCTCACACCCTCAGTAGGCAACAGGAGGATAGGGATGGTGAGGGACAAAGCCAAGGTCGGGGCCACAAGCAGACAGGAATAGTCAGGGACACGCCAAAAGGTCAGGATCATAGGCAAACAGGGATAGTCAAAGACACGCCAAAGTCGGTAACGGAACAACAGAAGAGCCGTGAGCAGGTAACAGGAAGCTAACACACAAAGGAATACACAATGGTTGATCAGCACTGTTGGCTTGCAGTGCACAGGTTAATATAGGGTTCCCTGATAGGGCCTGGGGTGGAGCCATGCTTAGAGGAGAGGTTATACCACCAGGTGGAGGTGGCTGGCCTCTTAGTCAGAACACGTGAGGGGAGGTAGGAAGATCACTGCATAACCATGACATGGACAGTGGGAAGAATGGTCCTTACACTTGTGGTCATTGGGAAGAATTACCTCCTTACAGATAGCTAAAAAGATCAATGGTGTCAGTGGGAACTTATCTGAGAGGCAGAAATTGTCCAATGCTGAACGAACCCCTAGCAACCTTTGGAGGAACCCTGGTTGAGAATCACTGGCGTAGGGTGTAGAGACAGATAAATTTGGCCAGGGTCATGTCTTTTGCTGGGCCTGGTTGTGGATTCAGTGTTGGGAGTGTCAGGACAAAGAGGGGGGGGCGGGGGTGGCCACCCACGGATGCCTCCTCTGCTGGACGGTAGGTGTGCTGGACAGAGAGGATGGGCTGATACCTGAGTGGCAGGAAACCCCATGTGAGAGAACTGACCAATTGTTAAACTGAGTGGTCACAGGAGGTCTCTCATAAAAGGGGGGGGGTCACATGTCCTCAGGAGGTTCAAGGTTGGAGTTCGGGTTCAGGCTGAGGCCCAGGAGTTCAGAGATCCCGGAGCCGGAACACCTGAAGGGCCTCGTATGGACCTGGAGGGGGGAGGGGCGGCCCACTCCGTTTTTTTTCTGGTGCAATTCCATTGAAGTCTATTACATGCAAAATGCAGAAAAAAGTCCACGACCCTTTTCAAAAACACACCGGCCGCAGAACGCATAGATGTGTACCATAGGAAACCATGTTAAACGGACTGCAAAATGCACTAAAAAAGGCATTGGTGTGAACCTAGGATTATACCATATGGTTTTTTTCAGCCTTTGGGCGACCGTAACTGGATTTACATGATACATCTATCTGAACACTTACATGCCGGTAGCGTACACTGCAGTGTTTTTTTGGCAGAAGAGAAATACAATGTAACTTCTGCTAAGAAACAAAACAAAAATAAAAACAATAGCTCTAAGCATTTTTTGTGCGGTGGGCTTTAAAGGATAGGTTCACCTTTTGTAACATGTTACATGTTACACCCATATTCAGGGTATAACATGGAACATACAAGAAAGGCACCGGCCCCCACACCCCCCTGAGTCCATTTTGACAGCTAGCTGGAGATCTCCCCCTGCTAGCTGTCATAAAAAAAAACAATAAACGAAAAAAAAAGTTTTCCTCACACCAAGAGAAAAATGGTGACAGAGGAGCAAACTCCAGCTGATTGACAGCCTCGGCTCTGTTCCTGTGAGCTTTGTGAAGGGGGGTGTGTCTTTCTCTGTCCAATCAGCTCTCAGAGCTCTCCTCACTGGGCTCTGCAGAGTGTGACTTCAGCTCTCCGCCCCCCTTTTTTTTCCGAACTCTCAGGCAAGCTTAAAAATATTCAGCACTTTATATTGATGTAGAGAGGAGAAGACTGCGGATAAATAGGTACAACTTATATGGGAGGATCTGTTTCATCTCGGTGTATCACCTAGACCAGTCACTTCACTAGGTATATGGAAGGGTTTCCAACTATTTCAATTCTACTGTGAGTGAATCTGCATTTGTTTTATTCCCTCCGGTTAATCTGTATGTGTTCAAGACCTTTAATGATCAGAACGAGTGATGTTTAAAAGTCAAAAGAGAAATGCAAAAAGTCAAAAACAGACATTTGAGATTATTGTAAACTTACTTGTAGCGATGCATTTTGGGTAATTTATGTGTCTTCTTTCACATTTGCCTTCTAGGTTGTTCAGTGGCACCATTCCTTCAGCGCATTCAAATACAACTGGTTGTCCAGTTTCAATAACGGTGCCTTTACTGTATCGAATGTGATTTAAGGCCATTTCATGTTGTTGTATTACACAGAAACCTTGAGCCAAACAAATATCCATACATGTGTATAAACATCATTAGAGCATCTGAAATGGTATTATCTATGTAGTACCCTCTAGAGTGCCACTAGTGCCAGTGTAGGCAAATTGAAGCTATGTTTCATGGTTAATTATGTGGCGTCAGTGGGGCCAGCCAGTTACGTCACCGGATGGCCCCACCCTCAGTTATATAAATACTTACACAGAGAAGACACATTACTCGGCGGGAGCCTCCCATGGAGGCGGATCAGTTGCGGCTTTTTTTTTCTTTTTTGGTCCGTCGGGCAGCGTGAACTTACATCGTGGGACATTTTTATTTTTTTATTTTTTGAATATACGACTTGTCCCAAGGTGTCTCTTGTCTTTTTTACAATTTTGGCACTTTTTTTGTGAAATGGTAGGGGTACGATTAGGTACCCTATTACCAATTCCCACGGTGGGGGAGGCTGGGATCTGGGGGTCCCCTTGTTAAAAGGGGGTTCCAGATTCCGATAAGCCCCCCGCCCACATACCCCCACAACCACTAGGCAAGGCTTGTGGGGATGAGGCCCTTGTGCCCATCAACTTGGGGACAAGGTGCTGTGGGGTCAGACTCCAAAGCACCCTCCCCATGTTGAGGGCATGTGGCCTGGTATGGTTCAGGAGGGGGGGGGCTTTCTCGTTCTCCCCTCTTTTCCTGTGGCCTGCCAGGTTGCATGCTCAGATAAGGGTCTGTTATGGATTTTGGGGGGACCCCTACGCTATTTCTTTTAAATTTTGATGCAGGGTTCCCCTTAAAATCCATACCAGACCCTTCTGGTATGGATTTTGGGGGGGGGGACCTTTACGCCATTTTTTTTTAAATTTGGCACAGCGTTCCCCTAAATTTCCATATCAGACCCGAAGGGATGGATCTAAAGCCTCATACACACGATCGGACTTTGTACAAACTTTCCCGTGGATTTTTGTACAAAGGGCGTCGGCCGAGAACTTGTATTGCATACGCACGGTAGGACCTTTTCAGCCAACTTTCACCAAATCACGTGTTTTTTCTGCACTTTATCGCCACCTTTGGTCAACTTCTGTATTGTTGTCTGATTTTTTGCATTGGTTCTGAGCATGCCTGTTTGTACTTTGTACAAAAGTCCTATGGTTTTCTGTACACACGATCAGACTTTGCTCCATCAGACTTTTGTTGCCAGAAAGTTTGTCCGTTCGCACAGCCAACAAAAGTCAGATGAAAACCGAAAAAGTTTGTCCAATGGAGCGTACACACGGTCGGATGTTGCTCCAAAACAGCTAATTTGCATGTTTGTTGTCAAAAAGTCCGATCGCATGTACGGGCCTTTAGGGGGACCGCTACGCAATTTAAATAAAAAAAAATAAAAAATTGGTTTTGGTTTCCCCTTAATATTCATACCAGACCCAAAGGGCTTAGTAATGGACTGGGGTGGGGTGGGGGAAACCCATGCCATTTTTTTTCAATGATTTTCATCTATATTGCCGAGACCAGACAATTCATTACAGCCGTTATCAGTTTTAAATGACAATTTTTTCCTTTAGAAATGTCATTTTGCTGTGGCACTGTTCTAAACACAGGAAAAATGTGCCACTTTACAGGCATACTATAGACACCCCCCAGGCACGATATTTAAAGGAATATTTATTGTTCCACTTTAAAAAAAAAAAACATTGCCCTCGAAAAAAACTGCCTTTTTTAAAAATACATGTCCCCTGTGGCAGGACCCGGGTTCCCAAATACTTTTTATGACAGTAACCTTTAAAATTGTCACTTTTGATTTTTCATGTTCGTGTCCCAAAGACTTTTTAACGGTGTTTGTGTGTTCTGCCATATTTTTTGCCTGTTCGCATGTTTCGCTGCAAACCGAATCGCGGGGGGTGTTTGGCTCGTCTCTAATCTGCAGTATGACATACATACAGAGAAGGAATGTATTACATAGACAATCATAATCTGAAGTATTTAGTAGGAAATCTGCTACTTACCTTCCTTTAAGCATTTTGGGTATTTTAGCACACCGTCCAAGCACTGAACCCTCAGACTTTTTTCGTCGGGAATGCCATATCCAGGTGCGCACTCGAATGTTAAGCTATCAAGATGCTCAGAATATATTTCCTTAATTTTCTCCTCTGCATATTTCAGCCTAATGTTGTTTTGTAACATATCAGTTGATCTCACAATACAAGGGGCTGTAATTGAGTAGAGAACACATACAATGAATATGTCAATATGTTACAACAGGGGTCTCCAAACCTTCTCAACAAAGGGGCAGCAACCTGTCCTTTGGCCTTTAGAGGGGCTGAAATGTGGCCATTGAGAATAATAAAAAAATAAAATAATGCCCTGTCTTTGGCATATTAGTGGGAGAAATTGTGCCCCAACATTGGCATCATTGGGAGGAATTATGCCCCCTTCATTAGTGTCACTGGGCCACATTGTTGGTGTCATCGGGAGAGATAATTGTGCCCCGTCATTGGCCCCTTTGTTGGTATCAGTGGATGAAATAATGTCCCAAGAGCCAGTTAAAAGCAAGCAAAGGGGTGCATCTGGGCCTTTGGGGCACATTTTGGAGACCACTGTGATACGGGATGGAAGGAAGATGAAAGGGAATTCTTGAAAATGTGCTGGTAACTAATGTGAGACCAGAGGCCACCAAATCTAGACATGGAAGAACGCATGCATTTACACTAGGTTCACATTTATGCGGCTACGCTTGACGCGTTTTTCAGGCACGTTTTGCTGTGCATTTTGCTTGTTTTTTATGTGTTTTTGCATGCAGTTTTCATACATTTTGTGTTTTATGTTTTTTTTTATCTTTAAACACATTGTATATCAATGGTTGTTAAGGAGGGGACCTGGAAGCTGGCCGCACATGCAGAAGGAGATTGTTATTGAAGGGAGGAGATGGAGAAAGTGAGGATCAAGGAGGAATAGTGTGGACCTTGTCTCACTGAGGTTCTCCTCTGTGGGGCAGATTCGTGTTTGCTTGTACATGGGGTAGCCAAATGGTTGGTACTTTTATCATGGATGATACCAATCCATAAGAGGGCACGAGCGCCGCCCCCTCTCTCCAGCCACCCCCTCTATGACCAATGGATAGATTCATGCATAACATGGCCGCCGCTTTATGGGTGCCCAGTGCCTGAATTACAGCGGAGGGGGGGTGTTTTTGAAGCACCTGATTAGAGCCATATGCTGTAATAGGCTTCAAAATAGGTGAACTGTGAGCGCCATGCTTGGTGCTCGCAGTCCACCCACGTGTGTTAGAAAAGTGAATGAATATTTCCTTTCCTAACCGCCTCTCCGACAATTGTCCGACGGGATGACGTACGACCGGACTAGAATAAGGAAAGTTCATAGCCAGTAGCCAATAGCTGCCTTAGCGTCGTTTTTTTCGTCCGTCGGACTAGCATACAGACGAACTGATTTTTCGACAGCAAAGGTCCGATGGAGCCCACACACGATCGAATTGTCCGACGGATTGGGTCCATAGGACCTTTGCTGTCGGAAAGTCCGGTCGTGTGTGTACACGGCATTACAGTTGGGGTTCTTTACTGTATATATCTTCTCAAAGTAATAAATATACCTCGACAAACTGGTTCTGCGTCCCATTCTCCATGCCTGCACGTTATCGCCTTTCCTTCAAGGGTGTACCAGCTGGCACATTTATAGTTTACAATAGATCCAGATAGATACTGAAGATTTTTTACTCCTACGATCTCTCCATTCTGGACCGGCGGTGGTGGACCACAGCTTTGCCCAAGTCCTAAAAAAAAAAAAAAACACAGATGGATTAAAGGCTTTCTATATGCGTTATAATACGAATACGGGTTAATGCTGATTAAGATAGTATTTTGTTTATTCGTTTTATTTTATTTTTTTAAATTTCACATGCCTTTGTTTATATTTTACTTGCAGTGAAAGTGACAGTAAAGTTAGGAGAAACCATACTGTAGTACCCAACTGGGGTTGCTTACAATGGTCAGCTTTTACTAATGGGCAGCTCAGTGGCTTAGTGGTTAGCACGTCTGCCTAGCAGCACTGGGATGGTTGGTTTAACCACTTTCAGCCCCGGACCATTTTGCTGGCTTAAGACCGGACCACTATTTGCGATTTGGCACTGCATCGCTTTAACTGACAATTGCGCGGTCGTGCGACATGGCTCCCAAACAATATTGGCGTCCTTTTTTTTTTACCACAAATAGAGCTTTCTTTTGGTGGTATTTGACCACCCCTGCGGTTTTTATTTTTTGCACTATAAATAAAAATAGAGAGACAATTTTGAAAAAAAAAATGAATTATTTTTTACTTTTTGTTATAATAAATATTCCCAAAAATATATAAAAAAACATTTTTTCCCCTCAGTTTAGGCCGATACGTATTCTTCTACATATTTTTGGTAAAAAAAAAATTACAATAAGCCATTATTAACCACTTACAGACCGGACCATTTTGCTGGTCAAAGACCAGACCACTTTTTGCGATTCGGCACTGCGTCCCTTTAATTGACAATTGCGCGGTCGTGCTACGTGGCTCCCAAACAAAATTGATGTCTTTTTTTCCCACAAATAGAGCTTTCTTTTGGTGGTATTTGATCACCTCTGCGGTTTTTATTTTTTGCGCTATAAACAAAAATAGAGCGACAATTTTGAAAAAAATGCATTATTTTTTACTTTTTGTTATAATAAATATCCCCCAAAAATATATAAAAAAACATTTTTTTCCCTCAGTTTAGGCCGATACGTATTCTTTTACATATTTTTGGTAAAAAAAAAATCACAATAAGCCATTATTGATTGGTTTGCACAAAAGTTATAGCGTTTACAAAATAGGGGATAGTTTTATGTCATTTTTATTAATATTTTTTTTTTTACTAGTAATGGCGGCGATCTGCGATTTTTATTGTGACTGCGACATTATGGGACACATCGGACATTTTTGACACATTTTTGGGACCATTGTCATTTATACAGCAATCAATGCTATACAAATGCAGTGATTCCTGTGTAGATGACACTGGCAGTGAAGGGGTTAACCAGGGGGTGGCAGTGTAGGGGTTAAGTGTTCCTAGGGGCGTGTTACGAACTGTGGGGGGCTGGGCTTTGTTTTAGTGAACACTGATCTCTGCTCCAATCACATGGAGGAGAGATCAGCGTCACTTGTTGCTAGGCAGAATGGGGAGATGCTGTTTACAACGGCATCTCCCCATTCAGCTGCCCCGTGAGACGATCACGGGTATCTCCGCGGCGATAGAGTCCGCGGGACCCGCGACCGGACTCACGGGGGTCCCGACCGGCACGCGAGCGTGCCGGTGGCGGCACGCACGTGATGGCAAGTCCAGGGGCGTAACTATAGGGGGTGCAGCAGTTGCGACCGCAACTGGGCCCTGTAATGCAGGGGGCCCATGCAGCCCCCTCTACATATGGCAGGCAGCAGCATAGACAGCTAGCACACACTATTACATACCCCCCTCCATATCCCCCTGGGGACAGGGACCCCTTCTCACGTGAGGACAGGGACCCCCACCTCCCCTGGGGACAGGGACCCCTTCTCACCTGGGGGCAGTAACTTCATCTGCCCTGGAGAAAAGGACCTCATCTCTTCTGGGGACGGGGACCCAATTCTGCCTAGGGACAGTCCCCCAATGGGGCACCTAAAAATGTAAAAAAATAAATAAATAAAAACTGCTGATACCAGTGGTGGAACTACAGGGCTCATAAAGGTCATACCTGTGACCACGCCCTGGAGTTCCACCGCCGGACTCGGGGGGAAGGGCTCTGGCTGGGGTTCAGGGGGGCCCTTCATGGTTTCTTGCATCGGGCCCTGAAGGTTCTAGTTACGCCACTGGGCAAGGCGACATATAAAAATGGATGTACCTGTACGCCAATATGTCTGCCCGTGACATTTTGCCAACGTACATCGGCGTGCGCCGGTCGGGAACTGGTTAAATCACAACCACAGCACTACCTGCCTGTAGTCTCCATGCTCTCCCTGTGCCTGCCTGGGTTTCCTCCCACACTCCATGCTAGGTTAATTGGCCCTAATATACAGTCACCGGCCACTTTATTAGGTACACCTGTTCAATTGCTTGGTAATACAAGTTGTTATTCAGCCAATCACAGGGCAGAAACTCAATGCATTTAGGCATCTAGACGTGGTGAAGATGACTTGTTGAAGTTCAAACCGAGCATCAGAATTGGGAAGAAAGGGGATTTAAGTGACTTTGAGCGTGGCATGGTTATTGGTGCCAGACGGGCTGGTCTGAGTATTTCTAAAACTGCTGATCTACTGTGATTTCCACACAACCATCCTTAGGGTTTACAGAGAATGGTCCAAAAAAAGAAAACAAATAGGTGAATAGGTAGACAGGTTTGGATGATAGAAAGGCAACAGTAAGTCAAATAACCACTCACTACAACCAAGGTAGGCAGAATACCATCTCTGAACACACAACACATCGAACCTTAACCACTACAGATCCGCGCTATTGCCAAATGACGGCATTAGCGCGGACCTACATTTCCGGGACTACGTCTATTGACGTAGTCCCGGTTACGAGCGGCCTGCGCGCCCCCTGAGGGGCGCGCGCGGCGCGCTCTGTGATCGGCGAGTCCGTGAGACTCGCCTGATCACCGATCCGTGTAAGGGGTCGATCCCGACCCCTTATCACGTGATCAGCTGTCAGCCAATGACAGCTGATCATGTGATAGAACGGAGCCGGTAATCGGCTATTATTCCTCCTCGCGCTGACAGCGCGAGGAGAGAAAAAAAAAGCCGATCGCCGGCGGCCATGATCGGGACATCAGTCCCGATCACGGCCATCAATACAAGGGACCACCTGCCACCTGCCTGTGCCCACCTGCCTCCCGCAGTGCCATCCTGAAATAAAATAAAAGCAAAAGTAAGTGCCCCCCGTCAGTGCCCCCTGTCAGTGCCCATAGTGCCCACAGTGCCACCCACAGTGCCACCCACAGTGCCACCCACAGTGCCACCCCACAGTGCCACCCCACAGTGCCACCCACAGTGCCACCCAATCTGCCTCAAAGGTGCTGCACCCCAGTGCCGCCCATCAGTGCCCAGCAGTGCCGTCCATCTGTGCCCAGCAGTGCCGCCCATCAGTGCCCAGCAGTGCCACCTATCAGAGCCACCTATCAGTGCCACCTATCAGTGCCCATCAGTCCCATCTATCTGTGGTACCTATCAGTGCCCATCCGTGCCACCCATCCGTGCCACTTATCCGTGCCACCCATCCGTGCCATCTTATCTGTGCCCATCTTTGCCCATCAGTGCCGCCTTATCTGTGCCCATCGGTGCCGCCTTATCTGTGCCTATTAGTGCCGCCTTAACTATGCCTATCAGTGCCCACCGGTGCAGCCCATCAGTGCCCACCAATGCAGCCCATCAGTGCCCACCAATGCAGCCCATCAGTGCCCACCAATGCAGCCTATCAGTGCCGCCTAATCAGCGCACTTCAATGAAGGAGAAAAATGACCCGTTTGCAAAATTTTATAACAAACTATTAAAACATGATTTTTTTTTTTTTTTTTTTTGCATCTTTTTTTGTTTGTTTAGCAAAAAATAAAACTCCGAGCTGTAACTAAATACCACCAAAAGAAAGCTCTATTTGTGGGAAAAAAATGATAAAAATTTCATTTGGGTACAGTGTTGTATGCCCGCGCAATTGTCATTCAAAGTGCATCAGCGCTGAAAGCTGAAAATTGGTCTGGGACTGAGGGGGGTTTAAGTGCCCAGTAAGCAAGTGGTTAAAGCAGATGGGCTACAGCAGCACAACCGGGTGCCACTCCTGTCAGCTAAGAACAGGAAACTGAGGCTACAATTCGCTCAGGGTCAAACTGGACAATAGAAGATTGGAAAAATATTGCCGGGTCTGATGAGTCTCGATTTCAGCTGCGACATTCAGATGGTGGGGTCAGAATTTGGAGTAAATAACATGAAAGCATGGATCCGTCCTGCCTTGTATCATTGGTTCAGGTTGCTGGCGGTGTAATGATTTGGGGGATATTTTCTTGGCACACTTTGGGCATATTAGTACCAATTGAGCATCGTTTAAATGCCACGGCCTACCTGAGTATTGTTGCTGACCATGTCCATCCCTTTATGACTACAGTGTCCCCATCTACTGATGGCTCCTTCCAGCAGGATAATGCACCATGTCACAAAGCTCCAATCATCTCACCACTGGACAATGAGGTCCCTGTACTCCAATGGCCTCCACACTCACCAGATCTCATCCAATAAAGTACCTTTGGGATGTGGTGGAATGGGAGATTCTCATCATGGATGTCCAGCCGAAAAATCTACAGCAACTCCATGATGCTATCATGTCACTATGGAGAAAAATCTCTGAGGAACGTTTCCAACACCTTGTTGTATCTATGCCACCAAGAATGAAGGCAGTTCTGAAGGCAAAAGGGGGTCCAACCCGGTACTAGCAAGGTGCACATAGTAAAGTGGCTGGGGAGTGTATATGCAAAGCACTGTGTAAATTGACAGCGCTATATAAGTATCGGTAATAAAGACCTCCACTCTGGATGAAGCAGCATAGGGGCACCTTTGGACTGCAGCAGATTTAAAATTGAGGCCAAACTCCAGATCACACTGCAGTTACAGCAAACTGTTTTTTTACTTTTGGAATAAAGGTTTTACTAAAATAAAAAAAATAAAAAAGCTGGCATATAAGCATACGAGGAGGAAGAGAGCCAAGAGAGATGCTGCTCTCATGCACAGCCCTGGATCAAGATGGGGTCCAGGCAGGGGTGCTGGTACAGTAGGTCTACAAAAGATCTGGGGCTAGAGCCCATAGTAGCAAATTAAAGAAAGTCCTACCCTTGGGCTGGCATACACATGTATATAATATATTTGTGTTCGTGTATATATATATATATATATAGTTTTTATTATTATTTCATTATATATTATATATTATCATTACATCAGGGTCCCCATTGATACCACCTTACATCAGCATGCCCAGGAAGCACCCCCTTACATCAGGTTCCCCAGAGAGCCTCCCCCTTACATCAGAGAGCCTCCCCTTTACATCAGGGTCCCCAGAGAGCCCCCCATTACATCAGGGTTCCCAGGAATTCTCCTCTTTACATCAGGGTCCCCAGAGAGCCCACCCCTTACATCAGGGTCCTCGGAGAGCCTTCCCTTGCATCAGGGTCCCCAGGGGGCCTTCCCTTACATAAGGGTCCCCAGGGGGCCTTCCCTTACATCAGGGTCCCCAGAGGGCCTTCCCTTACATCAGGGTCCCCAGAGGGCCCCCCGTTACATCAGGGTCCCCAGAGGGCCTTCCCTTACATCAGGGTCCCCAGGGGGCCTTCCCTTACATCAGGGTCCCCAGAGGGCCTTCCCTTACATCAGGGTCCCCAGAGGGCCCCCCGTTACATCAGGGTCCCCAGAGGGCCTTCCCTTACATCAGGGTCCCCAGGGGGCCTTCCCTTACATCAGGGTCCCCAGAGGGCCTTCCCTTACATCAGGGTCCCCAGAGAGCCTCCCCCTTACACCAGGGTCCCCAGAGAGCCTTCCCTTACATCAGGGTCCCCAGAGAGCCTCCCCCTTACACCAGGGTCCCCAGAGAGCCTTCCCTTACATCAGGGTCCCCAGAGAGCCTTCCCTTACATCAGGGTCCCCAGAGAGCCTCCCCCTTACATCAGGGTCCCCAAAGAGCCTCTCCCTCCCCTTACATCAGGGTTCTCGGAGAGCCTTCCCTTACACCAGGGTCCCCAGAGGGCTTTCCCTTACATCAGGGTCCCCAGAGGGTCTTCCCTTACATCAGGGTCCCCAGAGAGCCCCCCCCCTTACATCACTGTGTAATGGTGGCTGCACAGGGAGAGCGGCACAGCGGTGATGCAGGGCGGGCGGTGATATGATCTCTCTGCTCTCTCGCCCCCCCCCAGCTCTCCCGTGCTGTCTACCGCACTCGTGGCCCGGCTGCAGAGGGACCACGGCTGTCTCTGAGAGACTCGGGGCTATGGGCCCCAGATTCGAGGGCTATAGCCCCAAAAGCCACCCCCCAACGACGCCACTGGGTTCAGGTAAGTATGTGGGGATCTGCACACAGAATTTTTTTTTTTTTTTTTTACCTTAACCACTTCAGCGCCGGAAGATTTCACCCCCTTCCTGACCACAGCACTTTATGCAATTCGGCACTGCGTCGCTTTAACTGACAATTGTGCGGTCGTGCGACTTGGTACCCAAACTAAATTGAGGAGTTGACGATCATAGGAAATAATCACGTTAGAGTAAAATACAGTGAAACTTTCTAATGCTTGTGAGATTTGTCCACCATTTTTATTTTATTTTTTTATAAATAACCCCAATACACTGTGGAAAAAAAAAAAAAAGTACTGCATTAGATATTGTGATAAATTCCCACTCACGTATGCAGGTTGGATAAGCCAGTGTTGGCTCATCGGATACTCTTTTAGTTTCTCCTGGTTTCTGGCATGTTGCGGTCAATGAAGTCCTATTAAAGTATCCGGCCTTACATATAAACTGGACAGTTTCTCCTTCCCCGTACAATGATTCGCCGTCGTGTTTATCGGCCAGTTCTAAGAAGTTGTCATCCATTTGTTCTTGGTCTAGGTGACATGTACCTAAAAAACAAAAAAAACAAAAAAAAAAACATAAAAATAAAGAGAGCTGAAAAATAAAATCTTAAAGTGGAAATTCTGTATTTTTTTTATTTTTCCATCTATCTTTTTTTTTTCTGTCAGTAAATCCCCTATACATCCCACTTCCTGTTTCTTGTCTGGTCATTAGCCCAGGCTTATCACATCATGCACAGCTCTCTCTCGTGAGAGTTTGCCAGGAAGGAAGGGAGTTGTGGGAGGAGTCATAAGAGGGTCAATGAGAGCTGCAGAGCTGGAGGTGTGTCTGTGTAAATCCAGGAAGTGAACAGGCAGCAGCTTCAGCTGCCCACAGTTGAAATGGCCGCCGCCAGACTCAGTGGAGGGAGATTTCTGCAGGATATTTGGCAACTACGGAATCGCGGTATATATAGAAAATGACATGCAAAGTGGTGGGAGGGAAGCTTCAGAATGGCAAAGATGTTTTTATTACAAATGATGTGAGCGGACTGCAGTTCCCCTTTCATTAATCATAGAGATAAAGGTATGGAAGGATGCTGCTGCTGAATTGTTACTGTCCTTTGCAAGCAGCCAGTGTTAGACTGACAGCATTTTTTTTTTTAATGACATGGATTGGCTGACATTACTGGCCCGCCCTCCCTCCCTCAGTCTGGATTTTGCATGGTGAGATAAGAATATCGGATTTGAAGAGACGCTGTCACTATATAAATGCAGAGCAAGAAAACAGCCGATCCCCTTATACTCACCTTGCCTGGGATCCCTCACAGCTTCTTTCTCCTCTCCAGCTGGGAGCATGTCATATACAGTGCAGTGTACAGAGTGCAGTGGTCAGGAGCATTTCATATACAGTGCAATGTACAGAGTGCAGTGGTCAGGAGCATGTCATATACAGTGCAGTGTACAGAGTGCAGTGGTCAGGAGCATTTCATATACAGTGCAATGTACAGAGTGCAGTGGTCAGGAGCATTTCATATACAGTGCAATGTACAGAGTGCAGTGGTCAGGAGCATTTCATATACAGTGCAATGTACAGAGTGCAGTGGTCAGGAGCATTTCATATACAGTGCAATGTACAGAGTGCAGTGGTCAGGAGCATTTAATATACAGTGCAATGTACAGAGTGCAGTGGTCAGGAGCATTTCATATACAGTGCAGTGTACAGAGTGCAGTGGTCAGGAGCATTTCATATACAGTGCAATGTACAGAGTGCAGTGGTCAGGAGCATTTCATATACAGTGCAATGTACAGAGTGCAGTGGTCAGGAGCATTTCATATACAGTGCAGTGTACAGAGTGCAGTGGTCAGGAGCATTTCATATACAGTGCAATGTACAGAGTGCAGTGGTCAGGAGCATGTCATATACAGTGCAGTGTACAGAGTGCAGTGGTCAGGAGCATTTCATATACAGTGCAATGTACAGAGTGCAGTGGTCAGGAGCATTTCATATACAGTGCAATGTACAGAGTGCAGTGGTCAGGAGCATTTAATATACAGTGCAATGTACAGAGTGCAGTGGTCAGGAGCATTTCATATACAGTGCAGTGTACAGAGTGCAGTGGTCAGGAGCATTTCATATACAGTGCAGTGTACAGAGTGCAGTGGTCAGGAGCATTTCATATACAGTGCAGTGTACAGAGTGCAGTGGTCAGGAGCATTTCATATACAGTGCAATGTACAGAGTGCAGTGGTCAGGAGCATTTCATATACAGTGCAATGTACAGAGTGCAGTGGTCAGGAGCATTTCATATACAGTGCAATGTACAGAGTGCAGTGGTCAGGAGCATTTCATATACAGTGCAATGTACAGAGTGCAGTGGTCAGGAGCATTTCATATACAGTGCAGTGTACAGAGTGCAGTGGTCAGGAGCATTTCATATACAGTGCAATGTACAGAGTGCAGTGGTCAGGAGCATTTCATATACAGTGCAATGTACAGAGTGCAGTGGTCAGGAGCATTTCATATACAGTGCAGTGTACAGAGTGCAGTGGTCAGGAGCATTTCATATACAGTGCAATGTACAGAGTGCAGTGGTCAGGAGCATGTCATATACAGTGCAGTGTACAGAGTGCAGTGGTCAGGAGCATTTCATATACAGTGCAATGTACAGAGTGCAGTGGTCAGGAGCATTTCATATACAGTGCAATGTACAGAGTGCAGTGGTCAGGAGCATTTAATATACAGTGCAATGTACAGAGTGCAGTGGTCAGGAGCATTTCATATACAGTGCAGTGTACAGAGTGCAGTGGTCAGGAGCATTTCATATACAGTGCAGTGTACAGAGTGCAGTGGTCAGGAGCATTTCATATACAGTGCAGTGTACAGAGTGCAGTGGTCAGGAGCATTTCATATACAGTGCAATGTACAGAGTGCAGTGGTCAGGAGCATTTCATATACAGTGCAATGTACAGAGTGCAGTGGTCAGGAGCATTTCATATACAGTGCAGTGTACAGAGTGCAGTGGTCAGGAGCATTTCATATACAGTGCAATGTACAGAGTGCAGTGGTCAGGAGCATGTCATATACAGTGCAGTGTACAGAGTACGGTGGTCAGGAGCATTTCATATACAGTGCAGTGTACAGAGTGCAGTGGTCAGGAGCATGTCATATACAGTGCAGTGTACAGAGTGCAGTGGTCAGGTGCATGTCATATACAGTGCAGTGTACAGAGTGCAGTGGTCAGGAGCATGTAATATACAGTGCAATGTACAGAGTGCAGTGGTCAGGAGCATTTCATATACAGTGCAATGTACAGAGTGCAGTGGTCAGGAGCATGTCATATACAGTGCAGTGTACAGAGTGCAGTGGTCAGGAGAATTTCATATACAGTGCAGTGTACAGAGTGCAGTGGTCAGGAGCATTTCATATACAGTGCAGTGTACAGAGTGCAGTGGTCAGGAGCATTTCATATACAGTGCAATGTACAGAGTGCAGTGGTCAGGAGCATTTCATATACAGTGCAATGTACAGAGTGCAGTGGTCAGGAGCATTTCATATACAGTGCAATGTACAGAGTGCAGTGGTCAGGAGCATTTCATATACAGTGCAGTGTACAGAGTGCAGTGGTCAGGAGCATTTCATATACAGTGCAATGTACAGAGTGCAGTGGTCAGGAGCATTTCATATACAGTGCAGTGTACAGAGTGCAGTGGTCAGGAGCATGTCATATACAGTGCAGTGTACAGAGTGCAGTGGTCAGGAGCATGTCATATACAGTGCAGTGTACAGAGTACGGTGGTCAGGAGCATGTCATATACAGTGCAATGTACAGAGTGCAGTGGTCAGGAGCATTTCATATACAGTGCAATGTACAGAGTGCAGTGGTCAGGAGCATTTCATATACAGTGCAGTGTACAGAGTGCAGTGGTCAGGAGCATTTCATATACAGTGCAGTGTACAGAGTGCAGTGGTCAGGAGCATTTCATATACAGTGCAGTGTACAGAGTGCAGTGGTCAGGAGCATTTCATATACAGTGCAATGTACAGAATGCAGTGGTCAGGAGCATTTCATATACAGTGCAGTGTACAGAGTGCAGTGGTCAGGAGCATTTCATATACAGTGCAGTGTACAGAGTGCAGTGGTCAGGAGCATGTCATATACAGTGCAGTGTACAGAGTACGGTGGTCAGGAGCATGTCATATACAGTGCAGTGTACAGAGTGCAGTGGTCAGGAGCATGTCATATACAGTGCAGTGTACAGAGTGCAGTGGTCAGGAGCATGTAATATACAGTGCAATGTACAGAGTGCAGTGGTCAGGAGCATTTCATATACAGTGCAATGTACAGAGTGCAGTGGTCAGGAGCATTTCATATACAGTGCAGTGTACAGAGTGCAGTGGTCAGGAGCATTTCATATACAGTGCAGTGTACAGAGTGCAGTGGTCAGGAGCATTTCATATACAGTGCAGTGTACAGAGTGCAGTGGTCAGGAGCATGTCATATACAGTGCAGTGTACAGAGTGCAGTGGTCAGGAGCATTTCATATACAGTGCAGTGTACAGAGTGCAGTGGTCAGGAGCATGTCATATACAGTGCAGTGTACAGAGTGCAGTGGTCAGGAGCATGTCATATATAGTGCAGTGTACAGAGTACGGTGGTCAGGAGCATGTCATATACAGTGCAGTGTACAGAGTGCAGTGGTCAGGAGCATGTCATATACAGTGCAGTGTACAGAGTGCAGTGGTCAGGTGCATGTCATATACAGTGCAGTGTACAGAGTGCAGTGGTCAGGAGCATGTCATATACAGTGCAATGTACAGAGTGCAGTGGTCAGGAGAATGTCATATACAGTGCAGTGTACAGAGTGCAGTGGTCAGGAGCATTTCATATACAGTGCAGTGTACAGAGTGCAGTGGTCAGGAGCATGTCATATACAGTGCAGTGTACAGAGTGCAGTGGTCAGGAGCATGTCATATACAGTGCAGTGTACAGAGTGCAGTGGTCAGGAGCATTTCATATACAGTGCAGTGTACAGAGTGCAGTGGTCAGGAGCATGTCATATACAGTGCAGTGTACAGAGTGCAGTGGTCAGGAGCATTTCATATACAGTGCAGTGTACAGAGTGCAGTGGTCAGTAGCATGTCATATACAGTGCAGTGTACAGAGTGCAGTGGTCAGGAGCATTTCATATACTGTGCAGTGTACAGAGTGCAGTGGCCAGGAGCATGTCATATACAGTGCAGTGTACAGAGTGCAGTGGTCAGGAGCATTTCAAATACAGTGCAGTGTACAGAGTGCAGTGGTCAGGAGCATTTCATATACAGTGCAGTGTACAGAGTGCAGTGGTCAGGAGCATTTCATATACAGTGCAGTCTACAGAGTGCAGTGGTCAGGAACATGTCATATACAGTGCAGTGTACAGAGTGGTTGGTTGTTTGTTTATGTTTTGTTGTTTTATTTCATTGTTATTATGTCGTTTGTAAAAAAAAAAAAAAAAATACATTGAGAAATATATGTAAACTAAGCCATCATGTGTAGATTAATAATGGATATGAGTGTTTAATTGTCTCCTTTTTATTTGTTATGTTAAATCTTAATAAAAATTTATAATATAAAAAATGCATGTACAGTGGGGAAAATAAATATTTGATCCCCTATAGATTTTGTAAGTTTGCCCACTTACAATGAAGTGATCAGTCTATAATTTTTTTTATATGTGTATTTTAAATGATAGAGATAGACTATCAATCTACAATCTACAAAAATCCAGAAGAAACACATAAAACAAATGTTATAAATTGCAGTTCAGTGAGTTCGATATAGATAGGAGATTCGACATGACGCTGACAATAGCGATCTGTGTCCATCGAACCTGTGACCTCGAATGTGCCTAAATACCTATTAGTCCAAGATTATTCGACATAGAGAGAAAATATTTGACATAGGAAGAAAAGATTCAACATAGAAAGAAAAAATTCAACATAGAGAGAAAAGATTCAACATAGAGAGAAAAGATTCAACATAGAGAGAAAAGATTCAACATAGAGAGAAAAGATTCAACATAGAGAGAAAAGATTTGACATAGAGAGAAAAGATTCGACATAGAGAGAAAAGAATTGACATAGAGAGAAAAGATTCGACATAGAGAGAAAAGATTCGACATAGTGAGAAAAGATTCGACATAGAGAGAAAAGACTTGACATAGAGAGAAAAGATTCAACATAGAGAGAAAAGATTCGACATAGAGAGAAAAGACTCGACATAGAGAGAAAAGATTCGACATAGAGAGAAAAGATTCGACATAGTGAGAAAAGATTCGACATAGAGAGAAAAGACTCGACATAGAGAGAAAAGATTTGACATAGAGAGAAAAGACTCGACATAGAGAGAAAAGATTCGACATAGAGAGAAAAGATTCAACATAGAGAGAAAAGATTCGACATAGAGAGAAAAGACTCGACATAGAGAGAAAAGACTCGACATAGAGAGAAAAGATTCGACATAGAGAGAAAAGATTCGACATAGAGAGAAAAGACTCGATATAGAGAGAAAAGATTCGACATAGAGAGAAAAGATTCGACATAGAGAGAAAAGACTTGACATAGACAGAAAAGATTCAACATAGAGAGAAAAGATTCGACATAGAGAGAAAAGATTCGACATAGAGAGAAAAGACTTGACATAGACAGAAAAGATTCAACATAGAGAGAAAAGATTCGACATAGAGAGAAAAGACTTGACATAGACAGAAAAGATTCAACATAGAGAGAAAAGATTTGACATAGAGAGAAAAGACTCGACATAGAGAGAAAAGACTCAACATAGAGAGAAAAGATTTGACATAGAGAGAAAAGATTTGACATTATAGAGACAATGGCAAAAAAGGTCGAATGTGCGTAACCTAACGCTATTAGTCCAAGATTATTCTACATAGAGAGAAAAGATTCGACATGAAGATTCGACGAAGCAGTCGCCGCGAGTGGACATTTATGGTCAAATGCTCCGCCCATAGGCTATAGAAGAATTCTAATGTTGGTTGACTAGTAATAATAATGAATAAATACAATTATTACTAGTGTCATACAACATTAGAATTCTACTATAGCTTGTAGGCAGAACATTCGACCGGAAATGTACGATTGCAGTTTAGCTGCTCCGTCGAATCTTCGTAGAACATTCGACAGACACCATAAGCCTTCAATGACAGATTCGACCTTAATTATTTCGGATTTTTTAAATGAATTTTTTAAGGAAACATAATAAATAAAAAATGAATTTCGGGAGTAACTAAATACATTTATTTTTTGGACGAAAACGAAATTCTGAAACAAAATATTTCAGTGTGTACATGTCTACTAATCAATATGGTAACAACCAGTGTTAGTGTGGTAGAAAAATGGTAAATTAAAACATTTGAGTGGGAAGAGCAAACAAACTGCAACAATCCTATTCATAAAAGTGTATAACATCCCACTTGAAGTTTAACCCATTTGGTATCCTAGTTTGGAGTTTAAAAATCCAGAACACCTCCCTTTTACAAAGGAGGTGAAAAGTGTCCCTTCTCCTCTGTGTTGTTTTCACATTGTCAATAATTTGTACCTGTGCCAAGGACAAATCACCTCCATGGGTAGAATTAAGATGACGGGCAACATTGGTAGATTTGTTATTTTTAATCTCACTCAAATGCTTACAAAATCTGTCCCTAAGCCTACAAATTGTTCTTCCCACGTACTGTACGGAATATGCTCCATATGTGATAACATATACATTACTAGTATTACAATTATAAAAATCTTACCACTTGTAGTGGAGCATATATCTTGTCCCGGCAGTACATGGGAACACCACAAGCAGTCAGAAGAGCCACATCTATAATTACCCTTGAAATGAAGCCAAGTCAGCGATTGGTAGACGTATGGGTGGGTTTGAAAAAACTGGGAGACAAATTGCCAAGGGATCGGGCTTTGCATGCATTCCGTCATCAGTTTGAGCCTGGCCTAAGGTATAAAAGACGCACTACTTACTTCCAGAAAAACATCTCTGATACTTCATCACTCCGTCATGACAGAAAGCCGATAAATGTCCTCGGCGCTTAAATTTTCTTTTACATTTCACTCTTATTTCTGCACCGTGCTCATGTGTCATAAGAGCATCTTTTGGCGAGATAAGCTCAATGTGGTTTTTATCCAGACCGCTGCTGGAAACAATACAAGGCTCTGCAAAAAAAAAATCAGATTTAGTTATGTGGGAAAAGCGTATCTAAGAAAATTTAATGTAGTACTTAGCTAAGTGGAAAACAGCTGAATGTTTTAAGACAGCTTCCCATGTGATCACAAGGCCGCCTGGTTGTAAACTGTTCCATATACCCAGTGAAGTGACCGGCCTCAGATGAAACAAATCATTCTACAGTTTGTACCTGTTTATCTGCCTTCTTCTCTTCTCTACAGTCCTTGAAAGGCAAGAATTTATACTGCTTGTCTGAGTTGTCATAAAAAAAGAGGGCAGAGACCTGAAATTACACACTGCAGAGCTCAGTGACGAGAGCTCTGAGAGAGGATTGGAGGGAAGGGACACACCCCCCTTCACACAGCTCACAAGAAGAGAGCTGAGGCTGTCAATCTCAGGCTGTGTGCTGGAGCTAAAAAAAATACTAAAATTGTTGGGAGCCAAAAATATATGAGAGGTACAAAACGGTACCACTTGATACTCATCCACTAACTCCAAAATAGGAGTGGGGCTCAGTGGCAAAGGCCAGCATACGAAAAAAAAAAACAGAACTGTACCAGGAAGAGGGGTACTATTCAAGTACCACACAATTGATCCACAGGGAAATAGTACCACAATAAATAGAGAGACAAAATCTAAAATTGCAAAAGTTTAATTATATATTACCAATGGAACAAATTAAATAAACAAAACCTTCACCTTCCACCATCTAAAAAGACAATGTTGTCTATAGCATATAAATGTCTAGATACCATCCATGCATCCACATATATAATTATCAAGTCATAAATAGAGCATATAATAAATTGGAGGCTCTGGCAGGCACCGGTGGCTGGGTAGCCCTGTAACTCTGGTAATAATGGAGTAGCAATCAATTATTGCAGACTTATGTAGCGGCCATAACCCTTTGCAGGGCGGCCTTAACTTTTGGGCTTACCGGCTACCTCCGCTTGGCTGGTTCTTCCACGTCTAGGGGTTCCCAGGCTTCGGACGCTGACACCAATATAGTCCTTTTGAAAGGTTTTTATTTGCAGGGGTAACATCCAACAATACAGTCTTGTATGGAAACAGAGGGCAAGGGTGAAGAAACTCAGGCACCTTGAACTGCAGATATAACAAGTCTCTAGTACCACCCACAGAGTAGCCAGTGGCAGCTGGGCACTTCAAGGCTGAACAAATCTCTAGTCAGGATGCCAGCTTGTTGGCCCTCCTTTGAAGAGAAGAGTCCTCTCTCGGTCACTTGCACGAGCTGCGGTGCCCCTCCAAGCCGAGAGCACACCCGGACGCCTTGAATCCTCCCTCAGTTACTGTTCCTCGGACCAGCCGGTTCCGAGACTCGGGAACAGACGGATCCCTACCCCAGACCAGGCAGGTCTATTGGGGTTAGCCAACCGAAGCATGTTGCAGAGCGACGAACACTCCCGTGACCGGGACCCCTCGCGGGGCTATCCCGGTCCAGAATCAGGAACAGACCGCTAGGGTCTCGCGAATGAACCACACATAACACGTGACCTTAACATCTTAAGTACCCCTCCCCAGACTCCTCAGCGGGGCCTGGCACACCCACTGATTGGCTCAGAGGAAGCTGATACCCAAAACGTCCAACCAGGCCTGGTTCTGGCCTGTCATGTTCATCTCACTGTACACATGACCAGTCAGAACTCTAAAGCCCCGTACACACGAGCGGACTTTTCAACATCCAAAGTCTGACGGACTGATTCCGTCAGACTATTCGATCGTGTGTGGGCTGCAACGGACTTTTGATTCGCCAAAGTCCGAAGGACTTTACAATATGGAACATGCTTCAAATTTTTCCGAAGGAACTCCGCCGGACCCGGTCCCTTAGAAAAATTCGCTCGTGTGTATGCTATTCCGACGGACTAAAACCGACGCTAGGGCAGCTATTGGCTACTGGCTATGGACTTCCTTATTTGAATCCAGTCGTACGTCATCACGTTCGAATCCATCGGAGTTTAGTGTGATTGTGTGTGGCCAAGTCCGCTCAGCCGAAAAGTCCGTCAGAACTCCGTCGGAACTCCGGCAGAACTCCGACGGAACTCCTTCGGAAGTCTGTCGGACATAAGTCCTCTCGTGTGTACGGGGCTTAACACAGCCCAGTCAAACTGATGTCAAAGTTAACCTACATAATTAACCCTCAGAACCCCTTTACTGCTCTGAGGCAAAAAACTAAATTTACACAGGAATGACACTTTGTCCAAAGTGTTACTGCTACACTTATAAAACCAGGGGGCTGTATACCATGGCTGGAACAAAATTACATAAATGTGTATGGTGCTTTCCCATAGGCCGTGAATAATGATACTAATGTCACATGAACATATTAACCAAAATCCAGGGAAATAGAGGGAATGATGGTAAACACCTTATGCAACAAGCTGTAGCATTGAGGAAGTGGCAAGAAATCAAGGGTCAAGCATAAACAGATCCTATGTAAATCTCCCATCAAACAATCTCATTGCCACACAAAGAAAAAAGGATGCACAGTGATAGTTCATTGCATAATTACGTTTGCAGGTGTCAGCTTGTGAGATCCGTCATTGTGGTATGAAATTCATGCCAGTATGACAGATCCAGGCTCTTGCCAACTCTCCTTGTGGCAGCTCAACAGCACACGACACACGGATACATGACCCACAGGCTGTTGACTATCTCGTGGCCCAGTGTGTATGAAAGTGGCTTCAATAAGCCTACAGCCAGGCACTGTAGCTCCGTTCCCACAATCCCACAGTCGTATCAACACCATGGAAGCCAGATAGTGGTGATGCCAAGAGAATGCAAGGGGTGGTGTTAGATGCACAGGAACATGACATCAATGCATTTCGCTGGGTGTCCCCAGCTTTGTCGGAACGTGGCACCCCTTAGCTGAGGTGTGTATAAATACACTTTCTAACTCAGTCTCTTTTTTCTCATAGGGAAAGCAACTGCACCATGTGTATATCCATATACTTGGGTGTAAGGCTCATACATAAAAATCTAATTGTCCGCAGAACCTCCACAACATTTCTTAGGCAGTGCCCACACAGCAAACTACTCAAAACCAAAATTACAACAAAATAATTAATAAACAAAGAAATGAAAAACAAATTCACATAAACTATAATAAAACATAATAAACACTTCTAAAATAAATAACACACTGCTACAGTGAATATATTCACAACTTGGTATGTGCATGCTAATTCCAAGAAAGACATATTCAGGATAGGTTTTGGTTCAGTGCAAAGACCTGTATATTTAACTCTCTATTGAGTCCTTTACGTATCAATACATCTAATTTATAAATCCAGAATTTCTCCCTTTTAAGGCGTACCTTATCAAAATTGCTCCATCATTTACTAAGCTTCAAAGCATAAATCCCCTTCACCATCAGTCCATCCATCTTAGACTGATGGTGAAGGAGAAAATTCTGAGCTAAGGGGCTGTTAGGCTCCTTGTGCTTAATGTCACCAGGATGCTCATCAATGTGCACGCCAAGTTGGATGTTACTTTTTCCTATATAGATTTTATTGCAAGGAGATCACAAACTATCCACACGTAGTAAGGTATTGGCTGCCATGGGTTTTTGAAAAGTGGAGGTTTCCAAACGACTATACTTTTTTGTAATCCGGAGGTCTAGGAAGGAAATTGTGCTAAGGTCAAAACTGAAAGGGAGTTTGATGTTAAGATTATTACCATTGAGTTCATTAATGAACTTATGCAACTCCATCTCACTTCCCTTCCAGACCACCTGGGTGTCATCGAAATAGCATATCCAGACACTCACAAATCTATTGAATGATCTTAATTTATAGACCTCTGTCTCTTCCCATGTGCCTAGGTGCAGGCACTCATATGAGGGCGCCCATGGGGCACCCATAGATGTGCCTGGCACCTGTTGGTAGGTGATTTCACTAAATTGAAAATAGTTGTCAGGTAGGGCAAAGTCCAAAAGCTCCAAGACAAATTTGTTGTGATGAGCCATTTCTGGACAGGATTTTTCCAAGAAAAATTCTGTAGCTTTGTGTCCCCAAAAGTGTGGTATCAATGTGTACAAGGATTCCACATTGATACACACTAGGAACCAGCTGTCCTCTATTTTAATGCTATTAAATTTATTGAGAATGTCCTTGGTATCTCTCACAAACGATTTTAAATCTTCCTCCTGCAAGGTTTCACTAGCTATAACGTTCTTGTCTTTATTCTCATGTAAATAGCGAAAGAGTACCTTGGGTAGGAAGATATTTATATCTTGAAACAAAGTGAATTCCTGCATGTTCTGTTTCGATGAAAAAGATAATCCTCTTTTTAAAATTTGTAAGTGTTGCTCTTTTAGGGAGAAGGAAGATAGCTTAACCCCTTTATTATGAGAGCATCCTAGCAGAGAGTCACAATTGAGGTTCTTCTTCGCTGACTCCTTGTCTTGTTTTTGAAATCTATGTTTTCTTTTTCTATCTCTTTTTGTGTCTTTTTCTTTGTCTTTAGAACAGCCTTTCTCAACCTTTTTCGACACAGAGGAACCCTGGAAATAATTTTCCGTTCTTGGGGAACCCCTGCTAAAAATAAAAAATCTACAACTCATCATACATTAGTGTGATGGTCAATGAGAAGAATGCTTCTTACACTTGTGGTTATTGGGAATAATTACACCCTTACAGATAACTAAAAAGATCAATGGTGTCCTTGAGAACTTACCTGAGAGGCAGAAATTGACCATTGTTCAGGGAACCCCTAGCAACTTCTAGAGGAACCCAAGGGTTCCACGGAACCCTGGTTGAGAAACCCTGATTTAGAATGCCTGTCCTTTCCTGGGGGTTTCTGACCGAGGACAGTGAACTGTCCTCTTTCTGATCTAAAAAAGTGACTGAGCCAGTGGGACCATCATTATCAGTTTCACTGGTGGCTATATCTGTTTCAGAATCGGAGAATAAGGATCTAAATTGTCTACGTCTGGGTCTATTCCTACCTTTTTGTGAAGAAAATTTAAAAATATCCCCTCTTTCCCAGTCAAGGAGATCCCTTCTAAATTTGGATTGTTTTGTTATCTTCAGTTTTCTTTGTACTTTATCTATCTCTTTTTTGACCATGTCATTTTGTTTAATAAATTCTTCTTCTTCTTTAAAAGGGTTTAGATCCAGACTGCTTCGATCTATCAGTTTTTAAATCCTCTAATTGATCTCTCTCCTCTTCTACAATTAACTTAATTAAATCTATACCATGGGATATACAGAGTTCTTTCCATTTTGGAATAAATCTATCATTATGCAAGTGTTCCACAAGAATAACTCTGTCTCTCAAACCTCTTGGGATTATCTTCTGTGTAATATAACTCTCCAAAAAAGATACATCCCATTTACGATTTAAATGTTTTATTAAACCGCTTAAGCCCCGGACCATTTTGCTGGCCAAAGACCAGAGCACTTTTTGCAATTCGGCACTGTGTTGCTTTAGCTGACAATAGCGCGGTCATGTGACGTGGCTCCCAAACTACCAAAATTTTTTCCCCACAAATAGAGCTTTCTTTTGGTGGTGTTTGATCACCTCTGCGTTTTTTGCGCTATAAACAAAAATAGAGCGACAATTTTGAAAAAAACACATTATTTTTTACTAGAATAAATATCCCCCAAAAATGTATAAAAAAAACGATTTTTTTTCCTCAGTTTAGGCCGATACGTATTCTTCTACATATTTTTGGTAAACAAAAAAAAAAAAGCGTTTATTGATTGGTTTGAACAAAAGTTATAGCGTCTACAAAATAGGAGTTAGTTTTATGGCATTTTTATTAATATTTTTTTTTTTTTTACTAGTAATGGCGGTGATTAGCGATTTTTTTTATTGTGACTGCGACATTATGATGGACACAGCGGACAATTTGGACACATTCTTGGGACCATTGGCATTAATACAGCGATCAATGCTAAAAAAAACTGCATTGATTACTGTAAAAATGTCACTGGCAGTGAAGGGGTTAACCACTAGTGCGCTTGGGAGGGGTTAAAGCGGGATTGCACTGTGGAAAAAAATATTAAAAGCCAGCAACTACAAATACTGCAGCTGCTGACTTTTAATAAATGGACACTCACCTGTCCCGGGGTCCAACGATGCCGGCAGCCGAGGCCAATCGATCGCTCGGCTCTCGGCTGCTGCCGTCACCATTCTAGGTGAGGGAATCAGGAAGTGAAGCGCTGCTGCTTGCGCGAGTCGCGCAGTGCAATAGGAATTGTCCTCGCTGTCTCTGGGACCCGTGTGTGTCCCAGCAGACAGCGCGCAGGGACAGGAAGAGGCATAGACTCCCGTGGGAGTCTATGCCCGGAAGTGGGTGTAAATACCTGTCTTTGACAGGTATCTCCACCCCCCTCCCCCCTGAAAGGTGCCAATTGTGACACCGGAGGGGGGGAGGGTTCCGATCAGCGGAAGTTCCACTTTCGAGTGGAACGCCGCTTTAAGTGTGTCCTGGGGAGTGATTCTAACTGTTAGGGGGCATGGCTACAAATGACACTGATCATAGCTCCCGATCACAGGGAGGTATGATCAGTGACAGTGTCGCTAGGTAGAACGGGGAGATGCTTGTTTACATTAGCATCTCCCCATTCTTCAGCTCCGTGAGACGATCGCGGGTATCCCCGCAGCGATCGTGTCTGCGGGACCCGAGATCCTACTCACACAGCTTCCAGCAGGGTCAAGCGCACGGCGCCGGTGGCACGCACGTGACCACGCGGCGGCAAATTCAAAGGGACGTACCTGTATGCCCATTTGCCCAGCCGTGCCATTCTGTCAACGTATATATACATGCGGCAGTCGGCAAGTGGTTAATAATTTGTTATGGATCTTAAAACTTCTTCTTATTTCCTTACTTTTATTTTCAGACCCATTTTGATCACCACTTAGGGCTGACTTGATCTCAACATCTACCTCTTCTCCCAAAACATACTCCATGCCTAAGAGAAAAAAATAAATAGATCTACAGTGTCAAGAGAAGGGCCCCACATGGATAGCAAAATTTGAGAATTACCTAAGAGATCTAAAAACAAAATATGAATATCAAAATGCTGTGTGTGCAAATGCTAGAAGATAACCACCGAACTATCCCCAATCGAAAGTAATCACCCATCAAACACCCATAAATTCAATTTTGTCAAGGTGGTGGAAGGTTTGGAGAGGTCAGGAAGTCTATAAAAATTGTGTGGTACTTGAATTGTACCCCTCTTCCTGGTACAGTTTAGTTTTGTGTTCTGGAGCTCCCTCCCAGTCACCTTTTTTTCTGCTGGTGTCAGGAAAACCCGTCAGAAGTGATTCATGCTGATAGCACAGGAACTAGGCAACAAACAGAAATAATTAAATAGTTGCTCTTAGTTGAGACAAGCACACACTATAGAGGAATATGCTTTGCTCGTATTTCATGTCTGAGGTTTCCAACCACTTTAAAATCTTGTAGCTACCAAGAAAGCCAATAAAAATGATCGCTGATGCATTCAGGTCTACCAGTGGTAACATGTTTCAAAACTACTTCTAGTACTGTGGAACTTACTGAGGCACTGTGGTAGCTCCCTCCAGTGACCATCTTCGCATATTGCATCGTTCTGCCCATTGTGTACATAAAGCTCTTCGCACTCTATATTTATTGAAGAGCCAACATCATAGCGATCTTGTTTAGGAATCAGTTTCCCATTTGAAATCTCAGGAGGGTCACAGGTCCCTAAAAAAAAAAAAAGAATAATGAAATATATTTAATGCAGGTTATAATTACAGATTAAAAAAAAAAAAAAGATATAAAAGATTAAATGAAAATGAATGCAGCTCTGTAATCATCAATACGTAATTTAATGTAATTTTTTAAATGCAAGCAATGTAAGTATCTGAATTTTATTTGGTGTCAGCTTCTTGCAGTCCCTGTACAGTAGGGCTGAAAAGCGAAAGGAAGAAACAGCACAAGAAGCCAATCACTTCAAATGCTGAGAAGAAGAATGCTGATAGGAGAAGCAAGCTTATCACAGCGTCGCTTATCCTTTCACTGTCCACCCAGTCACAGTCTGGGATAACCTGGGCTCAGAGGGAGTGGGTTGAATGATAGTGGCACTCAGACTGAGGACATCTAGTGGAAGAAAAAAAAATACTGCAAAGAAAATCTCTGGGTGAAGGTGAATATTGCCGCAAAAGCTGGTTGTGCAACTTTATCTTTTAACTGGTTCCTGACCGACGTTACTGCAGCACAATGGCTCTTCTGGGTGAAGTCCGGTACATATATGGGTTTCACTTTAAGAGCTGCCAGAGGACGCGCCATCGGAGGGACATGCGCTCACCCACTGCATGTGGCCAGCGGTAGCAATTGCCGCCAGCCACGTGCGATCGCGTGCACGAGAGCCAGCACGGGCATATGTGTGTGTAAACACACAAATCCCTGTCCTGTCAGAGGAGAGGAGACAGATCGTGTGTCCCTACTAAGTAGGAACAACAATCTGTCTCCTCTCCTAGTCATTCCTATCCCCATACAGTTATAACACACCCAGGGAACACACAGTTAACCCCTTGATCGCCCCTAATGTTAATCCCTTCCCTGCCAGTGACATTTACACAGTAATCAGCGCATATTTATAGCACTGATCGCTAGACATGTGCACACTGAAATATTTTGTTTTGGAATTTCGTTTTCGTCTGAAAAATACATTTATTTAGTTACTCCCGAAATTGGCTTTTATTTATTTTGTTTCGTTAAAAAATGCGTTCGTCCGAAAATCTGAAATTAAGGGCGAATCTGTCATTGAAGGCTTATGGTGCCTGTCGAATGTTCTAAGAAGATTCGACGGAGCAGCTAAACGATGTTCCGACTACAAGCTATAGTATAATTCTAGTGTTGGATGACACTAGTAATAATTATATTTATAAATTATTATTACTAGTCAACCAAAATTAGAATTCTTCTATAGCCTATGGGCGGGGCATTTCACCATAAATGTCCGCTCGCAGCGACTGCTTCTGCAAATTTTCATGTCGAATCTTTTCTCTCTATATCGAATAATTACATTAGGCACATTCAACCTTTTTTGCTATTGTCTCTATAATGTCAAATCTTTTCTCTCTATGTCAAATCTTTTCTCTCTATGTCGAATCTTTTCTCTCTATGTCGAATCTTTCTCTCTATGTCAAATCTTTTCTCTCTATGTCGAATCTTTTCTCTCTATGTCGAATCTTTTCTCTCTATGTCGAATCTTTCTCTCTATGTCGAATCTTTTCTCTCTATGTCGAATCTTTTCTCTCTATGTCGAATCTTTCTCTCTATGTCAAATCTTTTCTCTCTGCCATAAATCTTTCCCATAGTTTGTAGATGCTATAACTTTTGTGCAAACCAATCAATATACACTTATTGCGATTTTTTTTTTACCACAAATATGTAGAAGAATATATATTGGCCTAAACTGATGAAGAAATTTGTTTTATAAAAATATTTTTGGGGATATTTATTATAGCAAAAAGTAAACAATATTGTATTTTTTTTTTCAAAATTGTCGCTCTTTTTTTGTTTATAGCGCAAAAAATAAAAACCACAGAGGTGATTAAATACCACCAAGAGAAAGTTCTATTTGTGGGAAAAAAAGGACGTCAATTTTGTTTGGATACAGCATTGCAATTGTCGGTTAAAGCGACGCAGTACCGAATTGTAAAAAGTGCTCTGGTCAGGAAGGGGGTAAAATCTTCCAGGGCTAAAGTGGTTAATAGGCTATTCATTTTGATCTTGTAGTTTTTTGGTTGGAGTTCTACTTAAAACAGTATATGATTTTCAAAAAGTTATTCCTTTTGTGAAAATTCAATGTCTTGACTATATGAGCAAAATTAGACCCAAATATCATTCCAGTCATTTATTTAATTCTCAAAACCCCAATCAGACACAAGATTAACAATGGCGTGGAACATATTAGGTTCTTTTAGTCGTTAAAAATGCCTTAAGATTGGTTTATCATTTGGCCACCATGAAGGGGGTCCTACAGAGGGTTCTTTACTGTCAGAGCGGAAAGGATGTGGAGTTCCCTTCCACAAGCAGTGGTATCAGCAAAGAGGTTTTCAAAAAACTATTAGATGGGCACCTTAACGATCGCAATATACAGGGATATGGGAATTACTATTCACATAAACTCACACTCACACAACACAGGTTGAACGGGATGGACTGGTGTCTTTATTCAACCTCACCAACTATGTAACAAAGTAACTATGACAAAACTCTATGATAATTATTTTTTCTATTCTTAAACTGTATTATTTTACGCTGCAAAGTATTATTAGAAATCAAATGAAAAAAAAAAAATATGTTTAAACTTACGTGGAGCAATGCATCTTGGGTATTTTATGTGTCTGTTCTGGCATTTGGCTTCCATGCTTTCTTCTGGCACCATTCCCTCAGTACATTCGAATACAATAGCTTGCCCATTTTCAATCTCAGTGCTTTCTCTATATCGGATATTTTTCAGTGCCATTTCCGTTTCTTGTAAATGACAGTAACCTGGACAAGAACCAAATAGGTTTCATATAGCTTTATACACATTTTCCAGACAGATCTTTTTTGTGCCCCAACACACTGGTCCTATGTGCTGGTGCCTCCCGGCACTGGTCCTGTACTTAGCGTACTGATGTGAGACTTCCCAATGCCACTTATAAACACAAAAGCCAGCAGAGGAAGTCTTCCGATACTCACTTCCTCTGCTTTACTCTGCAGTAGTAGATCATCAGTGGGAGCATCAGAGGGAATGAGTAGTGGAAGACTTTCTCTGCTGGCTTCTGTGTTGACAAGCGACAGTGGAACTCTCCTGGTGGCTCGGGTACAGAACCTTCTCAACACCATTCCACATCAGAGGTGGAGGTATGGGCTTTACACGGGTGCACCATTCCTATGGATGTAGCTTTACCTGTAGCCCCCGCTCCTCAGCAAACAGCTGACTCTGAGGACCTCTCCCCCACAACTGGAGCACTCAGCAGAATAATCAGAACAGAAAGCTGGGGATTATTCTGAACTACCTCCATTCTCTCTTCCACCATTGCTGTAATGCTTACAATCTCAAAGATCACCTGTACCTGCAGTGACTACTAGCTGCTCTTCCACAGGATTTGCTTTGAAAGTACTGCTTAGACTTGGCTTGCTATGGCATTTTTGGGGTACAAGAATTGTGACATGTGTACTCTGTATACAGTGACTATACCTAGGTTCTTTTTTTACTTACTATGTAATGCACATGGGTGGGCTTTGACGCCTACATGCCGCACATATGCATCCATAGACAGCCAAGATTTCAGTGCTCAGTGCACGCTCACAGCGCAGCAGCCAAGCTGTAAGCCCCTGTACACACGGTTGGAAATTCCAACGGAAAAGGTCCGATCGGACCGTGTTGTTGAATAATCCGACCATGTGTGGGCTACATCGGACTTTTTCCATCGGAATGTCCGACCAACAAAGTTTGAGAGCTGGATATAAAATTTTCCGACAACATCCTGACTTTGTCCATTCGTTTGTAGAGAATTCAGAGCGGACAAAGTGCCACGCATGCTCAGATCAAATTACAAGACCAAAGCTATTGGCTACTAGCCGCAACATAGTCCCGTCGCAACAAACGAGCGTCATCACGTTCCTAACAATCAGATTTTCCGACAACTTTGTCTGACCGTGTGTATGCAACACCAGTTTCGGACAAAATCCATCGGAAAAAATCTGACGGATTTTGTCGGAATGTCGGACCGTGTGTACAAGGACTTACAGACAGCTCTTGTTCTCCGGATATGATTAGGAGCTGGCAGGACAGGCTCCTGATCATATATTTGTTTTTATTATTTTATCTATTATTTTTTACAATTATGTTTATTTATTTTTTAAATCATTTTTTTTTATATTTTTTTCACAGTGCTTCTGGGGAAGGGGTAGGTGGTCTGTGGCAGTGGACGATGTCAATAGGGCAGTGGATGATGTCAGTAGTTTTTTTATTTTTACGCATTGATTTTTTTACAATTTAATTTTTTTTTTTTCACAATGGTTTTTGGGAGGACGGGGTTGGGGCAGTGGGCAGTGTTGGTAGGGCAGGGGGAGTGGGTGTTAGTAGTTTTTTATTTTAGATTTATCTTTACAGTTTAATTTTTTAGAATGTTTTTTACAATGTATTTTTTTAATATTTATTGCATTTTTTTATCAGCCCTGTTGGTGGGCTTTGGTTATGGCGGACACATCGGACACTTTTGACACTATTTTGGCAAAATTGCCATTTATACAGCGATCAGTGATATAAAAATGCACTGATTACTGTGTAAATGACACTGGCAGGGAAGGGGTTAAACACTAAGGGGTGCTAAAAGGGTTAAGTGTGTCTTAGGGAATGATTCTAACTGTGGGGGGGGGGATGGGCTACCACTGACATGACAGTGATCACCGCTCCCGATGACACGGAGCAGTGATCTCTGTCATGTCACAAGGCAGAACGGGGGAAATGCCTTGTTTACATAGGCACCTCCCTGTTCTGTGACTCTGTGGTTAGATCGCCGGGAGACTGGCGGACATCGAGTCTGCTGGTCCCGTGGGCATGGTCACGCTGTGCTCAGCAGGTGCACGACAATTAAAGGGGATGTACAGGTACGCCCATTTTCCCACTGCTGCCATTGTGCCGACGTATATCGGCGTGCATCAGTCAGCAAGTGGTTAAAGCAGAGTTCTACCCAAAAGAGAAACTTCCTCTTTAAGTACTGGTGACCCCCTGACACGCCACATTTGGCAATTCATTTCTTTTTTTGGGGAGGGGGGCGAGCAGGTACCTAGTTTTCACAGACCATGGCAATGGCAATGACTGCTGTCTCAGCCAATGAGGAGAGTCCCGGGCAGCTGAGTCTCTCCTGCAACATTGCTGGATATAGATAGGCTCAAGTAAGTATTAGGAAGGGCTGAGGGGGAGGCTGCTCACAGAAGGCTATTTATCTTAAAGAGGTTGTATGGGTTCTTTTTTTTTTTAAATAACAAACATGTTATACTTACCTCCACTGTGCAGTTTGTTTTGCACAGAGTGGCCCTGATCCTCCTGTTCTGGGGTTCCATGGTGGCTGTCTGGGCTCTTCCCCGCAATAGCTAACCCCCCTCTGGGAAGCTCTCTCCCAAGGGGGTTAGCTTGAGGGCTCGCTCCCTGTCATACATGGTGTGTCCATAGACACAATGGGGGTTGTTTACTAAAGGAAAATCCACTTTGCACTGCAAGTGCACTTGGAAGTAAAGTCGCTGTAGATCCGAGGGGGACATGAAAGGGAAAAAAAAACAGCATTTTAGGTTGCACATGATTGGATGATAAAATCAGCAGAGCTTCCACTCATTTCAGGTCTACTCCTTAGATTTAGAGTGACTGCACTTCCAAGTGTACTTGTAGGGCAAAGTGGATTTGCCTTTCCTAAATAACCCCCAGAGTGATTGACTCGGTCTTGCCCCCCGCATCATTGGATGCGATTGACAGCAGCCAATGGCTGCGCTGCTATCAATCTGTCCAATCAACTGCCAGACTCCGTGGAGAAGAGGACACTGGGGGACGCGCACAGCAGGTGAACGGGCTCAGGTAAGTAAATGGGGGGCTGAGGGGCGTCATTGCCAGGTGTTTTTTTACCCTAATGCATAGGATGCATTAAGGTGAAACAACACGAACCTTTACAACCCCTTTAATGCATATGTAGCGCCGGTTCTCCTGAAGAGTACGCGCTATGTTTGTAAATTTTGTTTTTCCTAAGACTGTAGTTTGGTCTTGGGGGTTAATTTCACTAAATTGTGAAAAGGGGAGGACTCTTCAGAAGAGGGCCATGCACAAGGCTGGCCGCTAGGTAAGAGCCTGGAAGCTGAGCTGTAAGGACACCAAGTAAATCCCCATTCTTATGGCATCGCCGGACCGGCTGCAAGATTCTGGTACTGTAAGAAAGTTCCAATTTCATCCTTCAGTTACACCTAAGTTCCTGTGAGAGACTTTCTGTGTTCATCTAAAGTTTTACAACCACGTCTGTGGCAGAGACTTTGCCAAGTTGGAATCATTTGTCGGCTGCTAAATCTATGATTTAGGATCCAGGATTTATCCGACAGTTGAAGTATCCAGTTGCGAGTGGCTATTCCCTGGATCATGTAGAGAGAGACATTTTAAGTGTCAGCAGTTTTCCAAACAAGTACCTGAGCTTTCCTACCCATACCCTCTATTCCCAACTGAGGGATTGAGTTTCTGTTCAACGTTTTATGCAAATAATAATTCCAAAAAGGAATTCAAGTGTCGGTCTCTGCAGTTATTGGGCCATCAACCTCGGGAACCCCTAGACAAGAACAATGAGGTGGAGAAGGTAAACGGTAAACCCAGCAAAACCAGCCGCTTCTTCGGGGTCGGTGCTACACATAGAATGCATTAAGATAAAAAACCTTCTGCCTTTACAATCACTTTAAGTTAAAAAAAACTTTAGAATATTGAACCACTTTAAGTCTTTATGCTTGCTGGTGCATAAAAAGAAGCCTGCAGCAAGACGCAGGCTTAGGCACAGGGCTGGCATGACAGGGTAGCAGGGCAAAGCAGCAAGGATAGGGGTTAATTTTGTGGGAGTGTAGTTTGCCCAGGGTAGGGGGTGGCCTTAGTGAGTCCTTTCGGGGGGGGGGGGGGGTAGGAGGAGCCTGGGGCAAGAAGTTCAGTCACAGGTCACTGGAGGAAGAAGGAGCTCCCATCCTCCCACCCTATTTATTGGTCTGATTGTATATATCAGCCTTTCTCAACCTTTTCAACACAGAGGAACCCTTGAAATAGATACATTAGTGTGATGGTCATTGAGAAGAATGGTCCTTATACTTGTAGTCATTGGGAAGAATGGTCTTTACACTTGTGGTCATTGGGAAGAATGGTCCTTACACTTGTGGTCATTGGGAAGAATGGTCCTTACACTTGTGGTCATTGGGAAGAATGGTCTTTACACTTGTGATCATTGGGAAGAATGGTCCTTACACTTGTGGTCATTGGGAAGAATGGTCCTTACACTTGTGGTCATTGGGAAGAATGGCCCTTATACTTGTGGTCATTGGGAAGAATTACCTCCTTACAGATAGCTAAAAAGATCAAGGACCATTAGGGTTAGGAGGAGCCTGGGGCAAGAAGTTCAGTCACAGGTCACTGGAGGAAGAAGGAGCTCCCATCCTCCCACCCTATTTATTGGTTTGATTGTATATATCAGCATTTGTCAACCTTTTCAACACAGAGGAACCCTTGAAATAGTTCTCTGGTCTCTGGGAACCCCTGCTAAAAATGTGAAATCTACAATTCATGATACATTAATGTGATGGTCATTGGGAAGAATGGTCCTTACACTTGTGGTCATTGGGAAGAATGGTCCTTACACTTGTGGTCATTGGGAAGAATGGTCCTTACACTTGTGGTCATTGGGAAGAATGGTCCTTACACTTGTGGTCATTGGGAAGAATGGTCTTTACACTTGTGATCATTGGGAAGAATGGTCCTTACAATTGTGGTCATTGGGAAGAATGGTCCTTACACTTGTGGTCATTGGGAAGAATGGTCTTTACACTTGTGGTCATTGGGAAGAATGGTCCTTACAATTGTGGTCATTGGGAAGAATGGTCCTTACACTTGTGGTCATTGGGAAGAATGGTCCTTACACTTGTGGTCATTGGGAAGACTGGTCCTTACACTTGTGGTCATTGGGAAGATTGGTGCTTACACTTGTGATCATTGGGAAGAATGGTCCTTACACTTGTGGTCATTGGGAAGAATGGTCCTTACACTTGTGGTCATTGGGAAGAATTACCTCCTTACAGATAGCTAAAAAGATCAATGGGATCTTGGGAACAGTGGGAACTTTTCTGAGAGGCAGAAATTGCCCAATGCTGATGGAACCCCTAGCAACCTCTGGAGGAACCCCCAGCAACCTCTGGAGGAACCCCAGGGTTCCACGGAAGCCTGTTTGAGAATCACTGGTATATATGTTGGTTATTGGGGTAAGGGGTGAAAGTTGCGGAATGTTTGGAGGAATTAGAAAGGAAGACCAATATGGCATAAGTGGGGAACCATCATGGTATGGGATCCTCGGTTGAAGCCAGTTAACCAAGGTTTGACTGGCATTGGGTATCAGAGTGGAAAGGTGCAGGGTGGTATGGTCCTCGAGTTGGCACGCAGCGTCTGGGGACCTTGTGTGGCATGCTAATACAAAGAAGAAAATTTGGTCAGTGCCTTCAAGGATCCTTAACACGGTTACAACGTATATGTGAAGGGATTGTTTGTAAATAATGTTATATTATTAAATGTTAATAAATGTTAATAAAATGGCCAGTACGGCCAATTTACTCCAAAATGGGTGTCGTCTGATTATAGATAAGGTCTAGTGGGATTATGGTATCATTAGGTACAGGCAGCTTGCATCTGTCTTACCATAGTCATGATCCGACATTGTTACAACATAATTACATATAGTAACATAAGCATATTTTATAATGTTTCTTTGTATTGCTTTATGTGTATTATTAGTATGAGTATTGGTGGAGATACCACAGTGATTATATTGCTCACCTTGCTTTAGGCATTTTGGGTATTTTACTACACCATCCAAGCACTGAGTTCTCAGACGTCTTGTATCAGCTATCTCATATCCTGGTACACACTCAAATGTCATGCTATCAAAATGAATAACATATAGTTTCCTTGTTTTATCATCTCCAATCTTGTATTTCAGATGAATATTGTTCTGCAGCATATCAGCGGTGGTAACAATGCAAGGTTCTGCAAATAGAAAGAGGATATAAAAACATGGAATTTATCAACATATCCATGTGTGTTTCAGTTTGAAATGTATCTGCTAAAATGGAACAGAGATATTTGTCAGCTTTAGCCAGGGCCTTCTGATCTCAGCATGAGGCGATCCCACTTGAACCCGATATTTCAAACATTTATGTAGCACCGCTTTATGTAGCACCGCTGCATTAGGTATATGGTCTGCTGTAGCCAGCTGAGATGCAATATACCTTTTTGGTCTGCTCAGGTATTTCCATAAACTTGGTGGTAGATTGCTTCTGTCTGCTGCTGGTAGAATATTCCAGCATTAGAGTGGGATGATCAGTCACTGGGGTTATGAATGTTTATTGGACCCCAGCTAATTCCTGACCGAGATGGTGTGGCATGGGAAAAGATAAATATGTAAGAGGATCTGATCAGTCTCTCTCTACCCCTGGGGATTCTCCCCTGGGAGGGGGCATGGGTGTGTGTGTTCCAGAGATGCTATTACCGCTAGGCCTCAGCAGGAGCACTGGACTGAGGGTCTGAAGGAAACTTACCTCTGAGAGTGTCAGGGCTGGGCTCAGCCCTTCCTTCTCAGAGCTGGCCATTCAGCTGTCAGCTAATTGCCAGCTCTTATCTCTCCACAGTTACTCAGCTGTTGATGATATCCTGCTCGTCAGTCTTGCCTACTTAGGCCTCTTTCACACGGACAAAAAACTGACAGGCGGACCTGAATGGACACTCCATAGACCTCTATGGAGTGTCGGATGTCAGCAGTGACATGTCCACTGACATCCGACCCGCTCTGATCGGAAAAAGTGTGACGGAGGAAAAACCTACTTTTCCATCCGTCTGATGATTTACGGTCCGTCTTCATGCAATCCTCCATAGGGGAGAGCCGCACTCTGACAGGTCCATCCCTGCACAGTGTGCAGAGACAGGCTTGCCATCTTCCTGCTCAGAGGGGATTGTCAGAGCAGGCTCCGTACGCGAACAAGGTCCCTGTGAAGGAGCCCTTAAGCCGTTCAGCCCAGTGGATTTCTGCCTTCGCCTTGGTCAACATCACAGAGACCTTCTCCTGCATTCCTGTTTAAAGACTTGCTTTTCTGACATCCCTTCTGGCTCCAGATCCTGCTTGCTGATCTACAACATTGATCCCTGACTTCTGGCTTGGCTGACTAGCCGTTCCGGGTTACTGAACTTTGGCTATGTTTTTACTTTTATTATTAAACAATTGTGATTTAACTGTACTTCTGTCTCAGTCTGATTTCATCGTTTCTGACAGAGAGCTAGGTTGGAAAGGTGCAATCTTTTGCCTGTAACTCCAGCTATGCAAGTACTTCTTGAGGGTGAGACAATAGAAGTTGCTGCTTAAAGTTATTCTAAAGGAAATTCGTTTTTTCACTTACCTGTTTCTTGTAATGGTTTTGCACAGAGCAGCCCGATCCTCCTCTTCTCAGATGCAAGTGCTCCTGGCCCCTCCCCCTGCCGAGTGCCTCCATAGCAAATCTTTTGCTATGGGGGCACTCGAGCAGGCTCATTCCATATCTCGTGCTCTGTGTGTCCATTCACACATGGAGCATGGTTCGACCTCCCCTCGCTCTCTCCTCATTGGCTCTCTGGCTGTGATTGACAGCAGCAAGAGCCAGTGGCCCCTGTTGTAGTGTGAGCAAATGAGGAGAGCGAGACCCAGGAAATCTGCTGCTCTCATGCTCTTCACTGTATCAAGACGGGGCTCAGGTAAGTATAATGGGGGGCTGCACCCAGGTTTTTTTACCTTCATACATAGAATGCATGAAGGTAGAAAACCTTGAGCCTTTACAAAAACTTTAAGGACTGTGACTGCTCACATTACTGGTTGCCCCCTCTTCTGCCAGCATTATTTTTGATGCTGCTATTAAACAGCCTAATACTGATGAAACAAGATATTCAGGAAGCTTTTCTTTGAGATGTAGTGTACTTTAGGTATTCTGCACCCTGAACCTTCCACCTTGCAGTTTAATTAAGACCTGCAAAAAATCTTAACCAGACCTTTGGACTGGAGCCTTAATTGGTCGGTGTGCTACTGGGACTGGAAACGGGACAGGAAGCCTCTGAACAGATATGGGGGGCCCAGTTTATGTCCAGTGGCCCCTCGGGGGGGATGGACAATGCTACATTTAAAACAAAAATAATAACAATATACCTCGACAAGTTGGTGCCTGTTCCCATTCTCCACCTTTGCATCTTATTATTTCATTTCCTTCAAGTTTAAAAAAAAGGAAACATTTGTATTTTACAAAAGACCCCGATGGATAGTTAAGCTTTGGTATTTCTGTGATGTCTCCATTCTGGACTGTCGGTGGACGACTACAGCTCTCTTCATTGCCTAAAAAAACAACAAAAGTAAATGTGATTTAAAGTGGAACTTAACTGTATCTGAGCACCACAAACCAAAAACTAGGGTTGCACCAATACCGATATCAGTGACGATACTAAGCATTTGTATGAGTATCAGTACTCGTGCAAATGTTCAGATACCTGAAACTGATACTTTCAGGCTCAGTTCTTTCAGCTGTCAGCGGGATCCCCCCACTGACCGCTAAAGTGCAAAAAAAAAAAGAAGCTGGCAATTATCATTTGTTAGGGAGTTGGGCCACACTCATTCAACTGCCAGTGGGGTTCCCCTGATGACAGCTTAAGTGTGAATGAAGTCCCGGCAATTGGAGCTGTCAAAAAAAAAAAATATATATATATATATAAACATTGAAACAAAGATAAACAAAAACATTGTTTATTCTTAGCCCTTGTACACACGGTCGGAGATTCCGACAACCAAATCCGTTGGCGTAATTCCGACGGATTAATTCCGGAAGTGATGTTGCATACACACGGTCGGACTTAGCCCTTGTACACACGGTCGGAGATTCCGACAACCAAATCCATCGGATTTTGTCCGACGGATCTTGTCCGAAACTGTTGCATACACACGGTCGGACAAAGTTGTCGGAAAATCCGATCGTTTGGAAGGTGATGACGTAATTTCGTTACGATGGGACTACGTTCAGACTAGTAGCCAATAGCTTTGATGTAGGAATTTGATCTGAGCATGCGTGGCACTTTGTCCGTCGGAGTATGTCCGATCGGAGCATTTTGTCGGAAAATTTTACCGGCAAGTTGGAATATCCGACAAGACAGTCCGATAGGAAACATTCCATCTGAATCTCCGACCGTGTGTACAAGGGCTTAGATATTTCTGTTTATTCATCTACAGATCAAAGGGATGAACTTTGATCTGCAGATGAAGTCAGTTTAAAGCAACCTGTCAAGTAAAAAACATTTTTTTAATCGATTGTTGCTTTGATTAACAGCTTAAGCATTAACCTGTAATTTACTCACCGTAACCCGTAATTTTACTTTAGTCAGCCTTAATTAACTCCTTATTCTCCATGTAATTATTATTTTCCTGTTGATTTTTTTTGTACACTTCTATTTTATAAACTATTAATAATTTAAACGTTTTTTGTTTTGTTCATTAATATTTTTACACCTTTAACATATATTTACATGTTTCACATTGAAAAAAGTGCAAAATTAAGATCAATTTCATTTGTAAATAACTTTTCAATGCTTTGTACCATTGCACCAGGCTGACAGACCCCCCCTGGTACGGTTCACACCAGAACATGAAAAAACACAGTTTTTGCAGAACAGGAAAAAAACTTGGATGAACAGGTGAACATCGTTAAAGTCTATGGGACACGAACATGAAAAATCAAAAGTGCTCATTTTAAAGGCTAATATGCAACTTATTGTCATAAAACGTGTTTGGGAACCTGGGTCCTGCCCCAGGGGACATGTATCAATGCAAAAAAAAGTTTTAAAAATGTACCTTTTTTCGGGAGCAGTGATTTTAATAATGCTTTAAGTGAAACAATAAAAATTAAATATTCCTTTAAATATCATGCCTGGGGGGTCTGGTATAAATAGCAAGGGGAACTCCCGAACCAAAAATGTAAAATAAAATTACGTGGGGGTCCCCCCAAAAGCCATACCAGGCCCTTCAGTTCAGGTCTGGTATGGAAATGAAGGGGAACCCTGCTGAAAATAAAAAGGCGTAGCCCCCCCCCCAAAATCCATACCAGACCTTTATTCGAGGATACAACCTGGCAGGCCGCAGGAAAAGAGCCACATGCCCTCAACATGGGGAGGGTGCTTTAGAGTAGCCCCCTAAAGCAACGTGTCTTCATGTTGATGGGGACAAGGGCCTCACATTACAATTGTCTTCGCTCTGTTCGACACACCCCCACCTTCTCCTGACCCCGTGCCTGTGATAGACAGAATGCCGGTCCAATGCTAGGATATGTTCTGTTTATCACAGGCGTGGGGTCCGGGGGAGGCGGGGCTGTGTCGAGCAGAGCGGAGACAATTGTAACCTAAGCTATAACAGTGTGCTATTCTGGGGCTCTCCTCTTCCTCCAGTCATGCATTCCTCTGCCCAGGCGAGGCTGCAATAGTGGGCACAGTGAGGCTGCAATGGGCACAGTGTGGCTACAATAGTGGGCAAAGTGTGAGTGCAATAGTGGGCACAGTGAGGCTGCAGTGGGAAAACAGTGTGGCTGCAATAGTGGGCACAGTGTGGCTGCAATAGTGGGCACAGTGTGGCTGCAATAGTGGGCACAGTGAGGCTGAAATAGTGGGCACAGTGAGGCTGCAATATTGGGCACAATGAGGCTGAAATATTGGGCACAATAAGGCTGAAATATTGGGCACAATGAGGCTACAATGGTGGACACAGGTGGGGCTGCAATGGTGGACACAGGCGAGGCTGCAATGGTGGGCACAGATGAGGCTGCAATGGTGGGCACACGTAAGTCAGCAATGGTGGGCACAAGTGAGCCTGCACTTATGAGCACAGGTGAGGCTGCATTGAGGGGCACAGGTGAGACTGCACTGGGGGGCACAGGTGAGGCTGCACTGATAAAGTCGTTAATATTTATTTCTTAATTCTAACACTAACAAGTCACATGACATGGGGGGAATGGCTAATTGGGCCCAATTTGGACATTTTCACTTAGGGGTGTACTCACTTTTGTTGCCAGCGGTTTAGACATTAACCACTTGCCGCCCACCATTTTACAGAATGACATTGGCAAAGTGGTTTGAAAATCCTGACCGGGTGTCATATGACGTCCGGCAGGATGCACCGCTATTGCTCGCCCCCGGGGACGTGCACTGCGGCGATCGGGGATGACACTTGTCCCTCGGACACAGCGCATGACCGATCAGGGTAAACAGCCAATGAAATGGCTGTTTACCATGTGATCAAAGTGTCCAATAACAGCCAGTCACATGTCAAAGCAAATCGCGTTCGCGCCTAATGCCTAATGCACGCTGCCGGGTGTGTTCCCATCCCGATCAGGGTAAACAGCCAAAGAAATGGCTGTTTACCCACGTGATCGGCTGTGTCCAATCACAGTCGGGAACAAGTATAAACGTTGTGGTGGTTTCCAGGGATCTCTCCTCAAACACTGATTGGTGAGTGAAACATTGTATTATATTTACTGTTTGCACAACATGCACCCCCCCACCAATAAAAAGAACCTATCACAGCCTATCAGAACCTGTCACAGCCGATCTAGATCTGTTACAGCCCATCAGAACCTGTCACAGCCCACCATCAGCACAGCCACTGCCATCGGTATCATCTGGATCTGACAGCCCATCTGTCACACATGCAGCCATCAGTAACACTAAGGCCGCGTACACACACGCGGACTGTTCGCCCAACTTTGTCCGTCCAACAGTTTCGGCAAACAGTCCGCTCAAACTTAGCATGGACGGACATGGCCACACACGACGGACGAACAGTTTGCTGAAACCGTGCGCGATGACGTTTCGGCACGCACGACGGATCGAAAATTTCGACGTCCAATACACTGCAATGCAACCTTCCGACGTGGAAATCCTTTCTGAGCATGCGCGAGACTTAGTTGGCCGAACAAGCCTACACACGAGCGAACAGTCCGCTGAAACCTTGTTTCAGCGGACAGTTTTTCGGAATTTCCGTAAGACCTTGTTCGTCCAACTGTCCGCTGAAACTGTCCGCTGAAGCCCCACACACGAGCGGACTGTCCGCCCAAACACTGTTCAGCGGACAAGGTTGGGCGAACAGTCCGCCCGTGTGTACGCGGCCTTACGGTACCGATATCAGTACCGCCATCGGTACCATCTGGATCTGACAGCCCATCTGTCACAAAGGCAGCCATTAGTACCGCTATCGGTACCATGTGGATCTTACAGCCCATCTATTACACAGGCCTGCCATCACTACCGCTGCACAGTCCTGCCATAAGTACTGTCACACAGGCCGTCAGTAACCCTCAAATCAGTAGCACCACCAGTTTCGTCACACAGGCCCGCCAAAAGTGCCGCCATCATGTCTACAAGAGTGTTTACAGCTGAGGAGCCATATAACATCCTTACCATGTCGGATGATGAGAGCAGCGGGGAGCTTTCATTATCCGATTCTGGTTCAGAATATGAGCCAGTGGAGGGTAGTGGATCGGAGTCCGAGTCAGAGAAGGAAACTGCCCCTCCTAAAAGAGTAAGGAGATCAGGACCAAGATCAGAACACCTGCCTACCACCAGCAGCGCCAGACTCCAGGAACAGGAGCCCAGTACGAGTACTGGAATTGCACATCCAGCCCAAAGAATCCGGGCCCAGTCCTGTTTTCCCGATGCCCTGGCAAACCTCTTATGGTTTCCTGTTAACTCAGGATCTGCTACAATCCCCCCTTTCAATGCACAGCCAGGTGTGCAGCCCAACACTTCAAATTTTTCACAATTGGACTGTTTCTATTTGTTTTTCCCCGAAGAGTTGTTGCAGTACATGGTGGACCAAATAAATCTCTATGGAGAGCAATTTATTGCTGCCAACCCCAATTCGTCCTACACCCGTATGTTCCATTGACGACGTCTCACACTAGACTAATTCAAATTGTTTTTGAGTCTTACATTTAATATGGGGCTTACAAATAAAAACAAACTGCATGCCTGCTGGTCCACCCACCACATGCCCATATTTTCTTCTGTCATATCCAGGACACGGTATGATATGATTATGCGTTTCCTACATTTCAATGACAATTCGAAGTGCCCTCCCCAAGATCACCCCAACCACGACAAATTATATAATTCTTTTACCAAACGATTTTATCCTCGACCAAAATATTTGTGTAGGTGAATCCCTTATCCACTTTACTAGCCGGCTGCATATCAAGCAGTATATCCCAAGTAAGAGAGCCAGGTATCGGGTGAAATTGAAAAAATGATGTGATCGAGCCACTGGATACGTGTACACATTTCGTATTTATGAGGGCAAAGACTCCCAGCTCCATCCCTGTGAGTGCCTCACATATATAGGAACCAGTGGTAAAATTGTGTGGGACCTTGCATACCCCCTGTTCAAAAAAGGTTACCACTTATATGTAGATAATTAATACAGTAGCTTGCCCCTTTTCTGCCACCCATATCATGAAAAAACCCTGGCCTGCGGTACCTTCCGAAAAAATTGGAAGGGATTCCCACAGAATTTGCTATCAAAACAGCTACAGAAGGGGGAAGCTGCATTCATTAAGGGAATGAGGAGGTGTTGGCCATGAAGTGGCGGGACAAGAAGGATGTTCACATGATGACTACTATTCACAATGACACCTCGGTGGAGGTTCAGAGAAGATGTGGCCCTGTAATAAAGCCTGAATATGTTCATGACTACAATCTGTATATGGAGGGTGGATTTAAATGATCAAATGCTACAACCATATTTGTTAACCTGCAAGTCCAATTATTGGTATAAAAAAGTTGCATTTCATCTGTTTCATATGGCCATATTCAATTCATTTGTCTGCTATCAAAAATCACCCGAAAACCAACCCATCACCTACCTCAAATATATTGAAAACATTGTCACTGCCCTTATTTACCAGCAAGAACTCGCCCCAGGAAGCAATCACTCTGATAGTGTGAGTTGACTTCATGAGCAGCATTTTCCCTATAATATTCCCCCTACAGAATCCGGAAGAAGACTAGTGATGGACGAACTTCCGACGGGACGTTTCGCGAACGCGAAACGCGAACGGACACAAACGTTCGCGAAAACGACCGTTCGCCGCGGGCTCCATTGACTTCAATGGGAGGCGAATTTCGCAAACCTTTAGGTCGAATTTGCGGCCACGGGGTAATTATTAGGGGGTAGCACGTAGTCCCACCACCTGGACAATAGCATAATACATGTATGAGGTGAATTTGGGATCGATAACTACAAGCATTTTTTTTTTATTTGGGAAATTGTTCTGACAATTCAGGACTATGGAGCTAATGAAGGCAATGGAGGAGAGGGAAGGTCAGGGACCAGGGTAGGCAAACAAGAGGGTGCAGGAGATACAGAGCACTGACAGCAGCACCGTAATACAGAGCACTGACATCAGCACCGTGACATACAGCGCTGACAGCAGCTCCGTGACATACAGCGCTGACAGCAGCTCCGTGACATACAGCGCTGACAGCAGCTCCGTGACATACAGCGCTGACAGCAGCTCCGTGACATACAGCGCTGACAGCAGCACCGTGACATACAGCGCTGACAGCAGCTCCGTGACATACAGCGCTGACAGCAGCTCCGTGACATACAGCGCTGACAGCAGCTCCGTGACATACAGCGCTGACAGCAGCTCCGTGACATACAGCACTGACAGCAGCTCCGTGACATACAGCGCTGACAGCAGCTCCGTGACATACAGCGCTGACAGCAGCACCGTGACATACAGCGCTGACAGCAGCTCCGTGACATACAGCGCTGACAGCAGCTCCGTGACATACAGCGCTGACAGCAGCTCCGTGACATACAGCGCTGACAGCAGCTCCGTGACATACAGCGCTGACAGCAGCTCCGTGACATACAGCGCTGACAGCAGCACCGTGACATACAGCGCTGACAGCAGCTCCGTGACATACAGCGCTGACAGCAGCTCCGTGACATACAGCGCTGACAGCAGCTCCGTGACATACAGCGCTGACAGCAGCTCCGTGACATACAGCACTGACAGCAGCTCCGTGACATACAGCGCTGACAGCAGCTCCGTGACATACAGCGCTGACAGCAGCACCGTGACATACAGCGCTGACAGCAGCTCCGTGACATACAGCGCTGACAGCAGCTCCGTGACATACAGCGCTGACAGCAGCTCCGTGACATACAGCACTGACAGCAGCTCCGTGACATACAGCGCTGACAGCAGCTCCGTGACATACAGCGCTGACAGCAGCACCGTGACATACAGCGCTGACAGCAGCTCCGTGACATACAGCGCTGACAGCAGCTCCGTGACATACAGCGCTGACAGCAGCTCCGTGACATACAGCGCTGACAGCAGCTCCGTGACATACAGCGCTGACAGCAGCTCCGTGACATACAGCGCTGACAGCAGCTCCGTGACATACAGCGCTGACAGCAGCTCCGTGACATACAGCGCTGACAGCAGCACCGTAAGCAGCCCCAGGAGGAAGTCAGCACAGCACAGGGATGGTGTGATCCCCTCATAATAAGAACCCCCAGGAGGAAGTCAGCACAGCACAGGGATGGTGGGAGCCCCTCATAATAAGAACCCCCAGGAGGAAGTCAGCACAGCACAGGGATGGTGGGAGCCCCTCATAATAAGAACACCCAGGAGGAAGTCAGCACAGCACAGGGATGGTGGGAACCCCTCATAATAAGCAGCCCCAGTAGAAATATGACACCGCTCAATCTCTTCAAAGAGGAGGGTAGGGGCATATAGTACGGTGTGCTTTTTTGGGTCAGGGAAGTGAGCCAAATGAATTAAGAAGGTCTGTGTGCTTGATTCCAAAAATTGTTTATAGACATATACATGGTCTACTGATCACATGTGTTGAATTCCTCCGAGATCCATGCCTCATTCATTTTTAGAAATGTGAGGTAGTTAACACTGTCGTGAGCTAGGCGAGTACGCTTATCGGTCACAATCCCCCCTGCTGCGCTGAACGTCCTTTCGGACAGGACACTGGATGAGGGGCAAGCCAACAGTTCGATTGCAAATTGGGCAAGCTCTGGCCAGAGGTCAAGCCTGCCCACCCAGTAGTCTAGGGGTTCATCACTCCTCAGAGCGTCCACATCGGCCGTTAACCCAATGTAGTCGGACACCTGACGGTCTAGGCGTTCCCTGATGCTGGATCCGGATGACACCTGTCGATGGGTCGGCTGAAAGAATGACCTCATATCCGAAGTCACCAACACATCTTCAAACCGGCCTCTTCTTGCAGGCGCTGTTGGATTGGTACCCGCAAATCCTTCTCTGGGAGTGGGAATTGCTCCTCTGCCAGCGCACGCAAAAGCAGAATGCAGCATTTCTCGAAGCAAGGCCTGGAAGTGCTGCATTCTGACAGCCCTCTGCGACGGCGGTAACATTTCCGCCATTTTGTGTTTGTACCGGGGATCTAAGTACGTTGCCACCCAGTACTGGTCCTTGACCCTCATGCTTTTTATACGGGGGTCCCTATTAAAACACTGGAGCATGAAGGCCCCCATTTGCACTCAAGCGGAAGGTATGTGGTGGTGGTGGTGTTGTTGGTGGTAGTGTCTTTGGGGGTGCACATAGCAGAGAGTGAAGAAGAGGGTGCAGATCGAGAGGATGAGGAGGGTGCAGAAGAATAAGGCTGAGTGAGCCACTCAACCAAGTCTGGTGCGTCCTTTAAAGTAATTGAACGCACCTTCTGCAACTTCCCACTTTGGCTCAAGGCTGTTGCTCCTGCCCTACCCCTACCACCCCTGCGGAAGGGCCTGCCTCTTCCTCTGCCTGTCATTTTTTAAATCACCCTGTGACAAAACTCTTAGTCCCTATACCGCTGAAGGACTGCTGCAGTATAGGGCAGCGGTCAGCAGTAGTGCACGTCAACCCTATGTATTGTGGACCGATAGCGGTCCTTACAGAACAGCAGACTGTACTGCACTCAGGCCTATGTACCGTAGCACCCTATACCAAGTTACCAGTCCTTATAAAAACTTTTGTGGACCAAGCAGGTTGTGTGTTAGTGATTAGCAGACTGTACGTCAGTCCCTATACCAATGAAGGACTGCTGCAGTATAGGGCAGCGGTCAGCAGTAGTGCACGGCAACCCTATGTATTGTGGACCGATAGCGGTCCTTACAGAACAGCAGACTGTACTGCACTCAGGCCTATGTACCGTAGCACCCTATACCAAGTTACCAGTCCTTATAAAAACTTTTGTGGACCAAGCAGGTTGTGTGTTAGTGTTTAGCAGACTGTGCGTCAGTCCCTATACCGCTGAAGGACTGCTGCAGTATAGGGCAGCGGTCAGCAGTAGTGCACGGCAACCCTATGTATTGTGGACCGATAGCGGTCCTTACAGAACAGCAGACTGTACTGCACTCAGGCCTATGTACCGTAGCACCCTATACCAAGTTACCAGTCCTTATAAGAACTTTTGTGGACCAAGCAGGTTGTGTGTTAGTGATTAGCAGACTGTACGTCAGTCCCTATACCAATGAAGGACTGCTGCAGTATAGGGCAGCGGTCAGCAGTAGTGCACGTCAACCCTATGTATTGTGGACCGATAGCGGTCCTTACAGAACAGCAGACTGTAACGCACTCAGGCCTATGTACCGTAGCACCCTATACCAAGTTACCAGTCCTTATAAGAACTTTTGTGGACCAAGCAGGTTGTGTATTAGTGTTTAGCAGACTGTGCGTCAGTCCCTATACCGCTGAAGGACTGCTGCAGTATAGGGCAGCGGTCAGCAGTAGTGCACGTCAACCCTATGTATTGTGGACCGATAGCGGTCCTTACAGAACAGCAGACTGTAACGCACTCAGGCCTATGTACCGTAGCACCCTATACCAAGTTACCAGTCCTTATAAGAACTTTTGTGGACCAAGCAGGTTGTGTATTAGTGTTTAGCAGACTGTGCGTCAGTCCCTATACCGCTGAAGGACTGCTGCAGTATAGGGCAGCGGTCAGCAGTAGTGCACGTCAACCCTATGTATTGTGGACCGATAGCGGTCCTTACAGAACAGCAGACTGTAACGCACTCAGGCCTATGTACCGTAGCACCCTATACCAAGTTACCAGTCCTTATAAGAACTTTTGTGGACCAAGCAGGTTGTGTGTTAGTGTTTAGCAGACTGTGCGTCAGTCCCTATACCGCTGAAGGACTGCTGCAGTATAGGGCAGCGGTCAGCAGTAGTGCACGTCAACCCTATGTATTGTGGACCGATAGCGGTCCTTACAGAACAGCAGACTGTAACGCACTCAGGCCTATGTACCGTAGCACCCTATACCAAGTTACCAGTCCTTATAAGAACTTTTGTGGACCAAGCAGGTTGTGTATTAGTGTTTAGCAGACTGTGCGTCAGTCCCTATACCGCTGAAGGACTGCTGCAGTATAGGGCAGCGGTCAGCAGTAGTGCACGTCAACCCTATGTATTGTGGACCGATAGCGGTCCTTACAGAACAGCAGACTGTAACGCACTCAGGCCTATGTACCGTAGCACCCTATACCAAGTTACCAGTCCTTATAAGAACTTTTGTGGACCAAGCAGGTTGTGTATTAGTGTTTAGCAGACTGTGCGTCAGTCCCTATACCGCTGAAGGACTGCTGCAGTATAGGGCAGCGGTCAGCAGTAGTGCACGGCAACCCTATCTATTGTGGACCGATAGCGGTCCTTACAGAACAGCAGACTGTACCGCACCCAAGCCTATGTACCGTAGCACCCTAGACAGACCAAGTTACCAGTCCTGATAAAGAGCTTTGTGGAACAAGTGAGTTGTGAATGATTAGCAGACTGCAGCAGAAGGGCAGCAGTCAAGTATAATATTCTTTCTATATTTGGAAGAAAGAATATTATACGTGTACAAGCCTATTACCGTACCACTGATACCAGTCCTGAAAAGAACCTTTGTGGAACTAATAGTAACAGCAAGTCTTTAAAATTATCCTCACTGCCTGACACACTGCTTCCTGCCTGTCCCTATACAAATTGGCAAAAAAGAGTAGGCTGGAACGATTAGCTGGAACAGCTCTTTTGTGGACCTGATAGTAACAGCTAATGATGATGATGATGATGATGATGAAGAAAGACTAATCTGGCTGAGCTGTCCCTAAAATAGCAGCATACAGCGCTCTGTCCCTTTATCTAAACTGACAAAAGAAACTCAGGCTGCTGACCTAACACCTATACCAGTCCTGAAAAGAACTTTTGTGTACCAAATAGCTAGCGTTTTCTCTGTCCCTACTCCACACAGGATCCTTTCCCTACAGTGACAGAAGAAAGAATGTAAAATGGCCACCGGATCGGGTGTATTTATAGGTTAGGGGGAATGTCCAAGTGTCCATGAGCTGTCATGTCTCAATTGGTTGTCCTGTAACACATGATAAACGTGTCACGAAAGGTTAAAGTTCTTGTATACATTAAACACGTAAGTCCGCCGGGGCGAACGACGGAAAAAGGCGTTCGAACCCGCGGACGGCGAAAGTCGGAAATTCGCCGCGAAACGACCGCCGGGCGAACCGTTCGGCCATCACTAAAGAAGACACCAAAAGAAATGTCTTGTATGCGCAAGTGGAGGAGCTAGAAGAGATACATGTTATTATCCCCAATGTCCCTCCCAATCTGGCCTGTGTATCGGTGATTGCTTCAAAAATGATCACACACCCATGAGATATTAGAAACAGACTGCCATTTCCCCATTTCAATTACCTGTGTGGATCATTTGCCTGCCACCATGTTTCTACCTTCCATGTTATCTGACCCTGGCCTGTTTACCGACAATGTCTTTGCCTGCCGTTTTAACCACATTTCTGATTTCCACGTGCACCAACCTCAGCCTGTTTACCAATGATGCCTTTGCCTACCATTTTAACCACGTTTCTGACTTCCATGTGCACCAACCTCGGCCTGTTAAATTGACCATGTTTTTGCCTGCCACTTTGATTTTTTGCCCTTCTACTTCAGTACACAGCGGTCTCACATATGTGAGGGGCTTCAGAATAGTGTTCTGAGTAGAGAGAAAATCAGTTTTTGGTTTTCTGTGTTCCCAGAACAGGGTTTGGTTGCCTGGAGGCTTCAAAGAGATTTGGGTGGGAGAAGCCTCTACCCCTGTCCCCCTGGCCCTAAGCTTGATGGTCCTTCCTGCTGTCTGGACCAATACTTTGGCTGTGCTGACCATATCACTGCCTGTAATGACCCAGGACTTTATGGACTGTGTTTTTTTCTGCAGCCTGGATCAATACTTTGGCTGTGTTGACCATATCTTGGGCTGCTGCTTCTACTGACTATGGACAGTATTTCTGCCCAGACATCTCTGCCTGCTACCTGGACCAATGCTTTGGCTGTGCTGACAGTATCTCTGCCTGTACTAACTATGGACAGTATTTCTGCCTGCTGCCTGGACAATTGCTTTTGTTGTCGCTGACCACACCCCTGCCTGCTGCCTGGACCGATGTTCTCCTCTGTGGACCACTGCACTACTAAAACCACAGGTAATCTTTTGTTATTTGGTATATACATGTTATGTGTTAGAAATATGAAGGGCCTTCAAAAATGTAATCGGTAGTCAGGAAATTATATGTGTAATTTGTGCTCCTAGAATGACTGGAGGTGCTATTTGGATTTTGGCCTTCTGTATATGGCCAGGCTGTGTAAAAGTGTCACACATGTGGTATCCCCATACTCAGGAGGAGTAGCAGAATGTATTTTGGGGTGTCATTTTTGCTATGTACATGCTATGTGTTGGAAATATCTTATAAATGGACAACTTTGTGTAAAAAAAATAAAATAAAAGTGTTTTCATTTTTTTCCCACGTTTTCCGAAAACTTCTGGAAAAAAAATGAACCGTTCAAAAGACTCATTATGCCTCATAGATTATACGTTGGGGTGTTTGCTTTCCAAAATTGGGTCATCTTGTGGGCTATTCCATTGTCCTGGTGCTCCAGGGCCTGCAAAATTGAGATAGGTTGTTGTGATATGTGTAATTTTGCTCCTAGAATGCCTGAAAGTGCTACTTGGATGTTGGGCCTCTGTATGTGGCCAGGTTGTATAAAAGTCTCACACATGTAGTATCGCCATACTCAGGAGGAGTAGCAGAATGTATTTTTGGGTGTTGTTGCAAGTATGCGCATGTTTTGTTCAAGAAATAGCCTGTCAATACGATAAGTTTGTGAAAAAAAATAAAAAAAGTCTTCATTTTCAAAAGAATTGTGGGGGAAAAAATTACAACTTCAAACAAAACTCACCATGCCTCTTACTAAATACCTTGGACTGTCTACTTTCCAAAGAGGGATCATTTGGGGGGTATTTGTACTTTCCTTGATTGTAAGTGTCTCAAGAAATGAGATCGGCCACCAGTACATCAGGTGTGATCAGATGTGATCAATTTTCAGTGATTTGCACTTGTAGACTCTATAACTTTCACACAAACTAAATAATATCCACTAATTTGGGTTATTTTTTTTACCAAAGATATGTAGCAGTATAAATTTTGACCCAAATTTATGAAGAAAATGACTTATTTGCAAAATTTTAACTAAATAATATCCACTAATTTGGGTTATTTTTTTTACCAAAGATATGTAGCAGTATAAATTTTGACCCAAATTTATGAAGAAAATGACTTATTTGCAAAATTTTACAATAGAAAGTAAGAAAAAGTGTTTTTTTCCCCAAATTTTTGCTTTTTTTCCGCAAAAAATTAAAAACCCAGTGGTGATTAAATACTACCAAAAAAAAGCGCTAATTGTGAGAAAAATATGATAAAAATTTTGTTTGGATACAGTGTAGCATGCCAGAGTAATTGTCATTCAAAGTGTGAGAGCACTGAAAGCACGTTATCTATCTGTCTGTCTCGTCTATCTATCTGTCTGTCTATTTATCTGTCTATCTATCTATCTATCTATCTATCTATCTATCTATCTATCTATCTATCTATCTATCTATCTATCTATCTATCTATCTATCTATCTATCTATCTATCTATCTATCTATATCTCTCATTTTCACTGCATGTGATTGAGTGTTGTTTGCAAAACTGCATTTTCTCCGTATTCACTAAGTTAATGAAAAATTCCCTTACATCAGCTAGTTCTCCGGTCTCGGGGGAACCCCTACTAAAAATTAGAAATCTACAACTCATGATACAATAGTGTGATGGTCAGTGGGAAGGATGGTCCTTACACTTGTGGTCATTGGGAAGAATTATCCTCCTTACAGATAGCTAAAAAGATCAATGGTGTCAGTGGGAACTTATTTGAGAGGCAGAAATTGCCCAATGCTGAAGGAACCCCTAGCAACCTCTGGAGGAACCCTAGAGTTCCACGGAACCCTGGTTGAGAATCACTGCCTTACATAGTGAACAGCCTATGTGCCTATAATAAACAACTTCATAGTGTATATAATACAGTTGTGCACCTCTAATGCAAGGTGGCACTGATGGGCATTGATAGGTGGCACTGATCAGGAGGCACTGATAAGGCACTAATGGGCACTGGGCATTTATTAAAAGCACATAGGCTGCTAAATTAACCTCATAGTGTATATAATACAGTTGTGCACCTCTAATGCAAAGAATAATGTAATATCAAATATTACACATCTTATTGACAACCATCATTGGATTTCTGTATGTCTTACCTGGAGCTTCTTCATATACAGATGCCAGTTCTGCAGTACAGCATAACACGCCAAAAAATACAAGTAAATATGCCGGTAAAGTCATTATATAAGATATCTGGTGCTCCAGCAGGTGCCAACATGTTCTGGGCCACTCTCTAGCCTTGTCTTTGTTTTTATATGAACTATACTCTTGCCGTAATTATTTCACAATCTCTGTTAAAGAATGAAATGGGTGGGAGGTACGCTTTTACCGTACGTTGCTTACCTCCTGTAATACAAACAAAAAGACTGTACTTTGTATTCGGTCCTACTTTGTCTCGTACTCTTTGGTAAATCCAGAATTGCACAATGTAAACTTCGATTTCATATTAACTGGTAACGCTAGCTGGCTTCCTTGTACTCTTTGGGAGCGCATTGCGACATATGTCAATCAACTTTCAATTTGAACAAGCAAATTACGCTGGAAAGTTTGCAGTCTAACAGTGGAAATATAAAAGTAGATTAAAAAACGAAATATTCATGTACACAAATAACTCTCGATATATGTTACATTATTGCAGTGTTTACCTTAACCACTTGACGTCCACGTCATAGCCGAATGTACATGGACGCTGCTGGGAGGGCATCCATGTACACTCTCGGGTTCTCGTGTGTTCTGTGATTGCCGAGTTCTTGGGACTGGGCTGATCACAGAGCAGGGTAAAGGGCCAATCACAGTGGGTCCTTTACCTCATGATTAGCTGTCAGCCAATGACAGCTGATCACTGAAGCAAACCGAAGCCGGATCTTGCTTTTTTTTCTTCATGCTGTCAGCAAGAAAAAAAGAATAAAGCCAGTAACCAGCTTCTGTTCGAGGGACATCGGTCCCCTATGCTGCAAATCAGTGCCCTCCAATGCTGCAAATCTGTGCCCACCAGTGCCATCTATCAGTGCCCATCAGTACTGCTAATCAGTGCTCACCAGTGCCATCTATGAGTGTCCATCAGTGCTGCCAATCAGTGCCACTTATCAGTGCCCATTAGTGCCACTTCTCTGTTTCATAGTTAGTAAGGTTGAAAAAAGACACCAGTCCATCCAGTTCAGCCAGAGTGAGTGACTACAATTGTCCCTATCCCTATACATTGCACACTCACATTGGTCCCTACCCTCAAGGAGCCCACAATCCAAGGTCCCCATTCATATACTAGGGCCAATTTTGGACAGAAGCCAATTAACCTACCTGCATGTCTTTGGAATGTGGGAGGAAACCGGAGTACCCGGAGGAAACCCATGCAGGCACAGGGAGAACATGCAAACTCCAGGCAGGTAGTGTTGTGGTTGCCCAGTGCCACCTATCAATGCCTATAAGTGCTACCCATCAGTGCCTATAAGTGCCACCCATCAGTGCAGTCTCATCAGTGCCTCCTGATCGTTGCCGCCTCATCAGTGCCCATCAGTGCCATCTATCAATGTTAATGCTTTCCCCACAGGATGGTGCTGTGGACAGCCCAAAAGAATATTATATGCCGCGTCCTAAGATTGGTTCAAGACTTAGTTTAGAAAGAATGGACTTCATAGGTATACTTAAAAGCAGTATAACAAAGTTTATTTTATTTATAACAGATTCATAGGCAAACAACAGATAAAACACATATACATAAAGTGAAAAGTGATTAAAAACCTCTCAAAGGTCCGCCGTCTATCCAGAGTCCAAACGGGCTCAATGGATACAACTGGTCGGCCTGAATAAACCTGAGTGAGGCAATCAGCCCAATCCAATAATATATAAGATAACCCAACAGGTCAAATCCTAAAATGGTTGATAATATCTACCTGTTGTAGATATATTTACCCTATTTATATAAACTCTAATTACACTTTAGGTAGATGTTATTTCCTACTGTTCCATATAACCTGTGTGGTTGTCTCCTTGACAACCCTACCTTTACTTCATCACATTGTTCTATACCTTTGTCTGCCAGATCCTGGGGTTGGCCCGTGCTTGCAGCGTGTCGCCATACCGTCCTTGTATGACCTTGTGGTTGTATCGGAATGTATGTCCAATTAGGTTTTCTGCCGCCTTGACAGCAAAGTTTGTTTTATATGTGTAAGTACTGTTTTTTCCCAAATATTGTTTTACTATATACCATATCTCAGAAATTTGCACTTGTTGCTTTTTTTTCTTTGTATAACATTTATTCGAATCGCATATATAGTCACAAAACTAGTTGAGCGTGACATTTCCTGAGCTGGCTACCGTTATTCATTATCAACCATTTTAAGATTTGACCTGTTCAGGTCATCTCATATATTATTGTATTGGGCTGATTGCCTTACCTTTATTCAGGCCAACCAGTTATATCCATTGAGCGGTTTGGACTCTGGAGAGACGGCGGACGTTTGAGAAGTTTTTAATCACTTTTCACTGATGTTTATGTGTTTTATCTATTGTTTGTCTATGAATCTGTTATAATCTGCCCAGCAGACCTATTTTATTACTCTCATTAACAAGTTATTATCCCGTCCCCGTCAACTCTTCTCTACCTTCAACTCTTTACCTCCACCCACTAACTCACTAACTGCCCAGGAGATCGGCAATCACTTGAAACAGAAGATTGATACAATTCGCAAGGAGATCGCTGCTGTTCAGGGCTTAGATTGTTCACGAGACCAGTGACAAAAGCAAACATAGAGCCATGTCGAGGCATGTCACATTCCATTGGCTCCTCCCACCTTGAACATTGGGCCGCCATATGACCTAGTTGTTGGCAGGACCAACAATGAACCTCACGAGGTTCCCTTTCTCCTTGCCGACTCTCAGGAGGGTTTGACATTAGACATCCACCCCGTGGCGACGTCCTGTTAGTGACAAAACGCGTAGGGAGGAGGAGCGACGCACTGACGTCACCACTACACGTGCTTGTCCCGGAAATATCGGGCGTTTTTTTCGAGACCGGCCGGCTCGAGTATTACATGCCCTTTATCTATTGGTGCTATGTAAGTGCGCAATTTGCTTTTATTTATTTCATTAAAGTGTTTTGGTTTTACACTATTGCAAGCCTTATATTTTTTTATGGTCGCTGACGGGAGGGATTACTGCTGATCTGAGTTGCGAGAGGTATCTTCACCACCCTATTTGTCCAAGTATCCCTGGCTGGGGAGAATTAGCCATCTGCACTCTGTGGTTCTCTATAAAAAAGAACCATGTGTTTCTGGTAAGCGGCAGTGTTAACCGTGGTGGAGGTGTTCACAGTCTACACTAATTTGGACTTTTTTTCACTGTTTCTTCACCGTGGGAGTTGCTATTACTATTCCATAATTTTGAACTCTCTGTATGGACTTCTTAATATGTTTATGGATTATTTCGATCATTTAAGTGATCGTTTCATATTATGCATTGTTTACTAGCTGTGCTGTTTTTCACTGTTATTTGACTTCATCACGTTTATTATTGGATTAATTAGATGCCCAATCCTCATCTTTTTATCTCTTCTATCATACAGAAGAAATTATTTGTATGCACATGTATTGTTGCTGTTTTTTATGCATATATTTCTGTATAGGATTGGTGGTAACATTTATTCATTTATTCTTACGGATTCAACATTTATTTAATTTTTAGCGCAACCCACTCCTTTTTCTTCTTTTTTGTTTAATGTAGTATAACATTTGGGTTTTGCAGCTCGCCTCTGTTTTTGTGATTAGGCAAGCGCATTTTTTTTTCCTTTTACAATTGCCATTAGGGTGCTCCTAGCGGGGGTGTCAGGCACCTGAGCAGACACCATGTGTTCAAGCAGTGTCATCTTGGAGCTGGAACGTATTTCCTTAGCCCCTGTACACACGGTCAGAGATTTCGACAACCAAATCCGTCGGATTTTGTCCGTCGGATTTTGTCCGTCGGATCTAACTGTTGCATACACACGGTCGGACAAAGTTGACGAAAAATCCTATCTTTCAGAACTTGATGACATAATTTCGTTACGATGGGACTACATTCAGGCTAGTAGCCAATAGCTTTGATGTAGGAATTTGATCTGAGCATGCGTGGCACTTGGTCCTATCAAAATTCTCTACACATGATCGGAGTATGTCCCATCGAACCAGTTAGTCGGAAAATATTTCCAACAAGTTGGAAAATTGGGTCCGACGGATATTCCGACGGAAACAGTCCGATGCATAACACACACAGTCGGATTATCCGACAACACGGTCTGATAGGACACATTCCGACAGATTCTCCGACCGTGTGTACAAGGGCTTAGAATAAGCCAGCTCTCTGGTAATAGAAGGACTCTCCTGGACACTTTCTGCAAAACTGTATCGCTCGACAGAAGCAGCCAACTCATCCAGGGACTGAGCCTCGGACTGAGCCACCCATCATTGCAGCTCCTTATGAAGACCCTGCAGTGCAGCTCGCTCTACAATCTGAGTGGTGGTCTTCTCCTCTGGTTTCAGCCAATCCTGGAACTAGACGATACAGTTGCGCCCAACAGGCTTAGCTCTGTCAAAGCTCCAGACATAAACACGGTTTGCCCTTAAAGCCACAGTCACTCCCAACCTGGCTAGGATTTTTGCCTTAAAGTGGTTGTAAACCCTTACAAACCACTTTGACCTACAGGTAAGCCTAGATTAAGGCTTACCTGTAGGTCCAAGAAATATCTCCTAAACCGCTGTCTACGGCGCATGCGCCATAGACAGCAGCGCGCAGGCGCACTGAGCGCGGCATTTCCAACAACGGAGCTGCCGCGTGTGTCGGCTCCCGTGCGCATGTGCGGGAGTGACATCATCGAGGCTCCGCCGAATGACAGCGGCGGAGCTGCGAGACCCACAGAAAAGATGGATGCGCCGGACTACAGGGGACAGCGGTGACTTCGCTGGCTCCTGTGTCAGGTAAGTGACACATAATGGGCTACTATGCGATGCATAGTAGTCCATTATGCTTTGCCTTTGCAGGGAATGAAAGAGGAAGTAAACCCATCAGGGTTTACTTCCTCTTTAAGCAGTCCCGTGCTGATTCAGAGGCCAAATCACAATAGTCCTGTTGAGGATCTGCAGGCAGGAAAGGAACCAGCACATCTGCCCAGTCTTTCTCAGGGAGACCTTCCCTTGTTGCAATCCTTTCAACCTTTGTCATATAAGCTTCCACATTATCTGTGGCTGTCATCTTTTCCATAGTCTGCTGCAATGCCTTCCGGGGGTCACTCTTTGCGGTGGGATCACCTTTCATCATTTCAGCCTGCTGGGTCATTTCAGACTTTTGCAGTCCTGCTAGCCGTTCAACCAGTAAGCGGTTTTCTTCCTGCTGCACAGCGACTGCCTGGGCATTAGCCATTGCCAATTGTTTAATAAGCTCCTCCATGGCCTGTTCCGAAGATTTCACAGCCTGTGCAGCTTTCACCCAGGACATAGGATTGGCCTGTACCCCTCAAACTGCCCAATGCATAGCTTCACCAATTTGTAAGGGACCAGGGGGTGACAAGCCGGCTCAGACAGTTCAGTCAACTTAAAAGGCTTTATTCAGCAAAAAAGCAACAGAAAATTGACACGCCTTGTCTTTGTAGGCCGTTCAAACAATACAAAAACTCTTCTTAGCTGTAAAAGGCGGTCCTTTTAACCGGTTCCTGACCAGTGCACGCCAATGTACGTCGGCAGAATGGCACGGGCAGGCATATTGGTGTACAGGTACATCCAATCTTCAATGCCACCCTGCCATCGCGAGCGCGCCGCCGGCAGCGCGCTCGCGTGCCAGTCGGGACCCCCGTGAGTCCGGTCGCGGGTCCCGTGGACTCGATCGTCGCGGGCATACCCGCGATAGTCTCACGGGACGGCTGAATGGAGGAAATGTCGTGTAAACAGCATTTCTCCATTCTGCCTAGCAACTAGTGACGCTGATCTCTGCTCTGTGTGATTGGAGCAGAGATCAGTGTTCACTAAATGAAAGCCCAACCCCCCCACAGTTAGTAACACACCCCTAGGAACACTTAACCCCTACACTGCCACCCACTGGTTAACCCCTTCACTGCCAGTGTCATTTACACAGGAATCACTGCATTTATATAGCAGTGATTACTGTAGAAATTACAATGGTCCCAAAAATGTGTCAAAAATATCCCATGTGTCTGCCAAAATGTCGCAGTCACAATAGAAATCGCTGATCGCCGCCATTACTAGTAAAAATATGTAGAAGAATACGTATCGGCCTAAACTGAGGGAAAAAAAATGTTTTTTTTATATATTTTTGGGGGATATTTATTATAACAAAAAGTAAAAAATAATGCGTTTTTTTCAAAATTGACGCTCTATTTTTGTTTATAGCGCAAAAAATAAAAAACGCAGAGGTGATCAAATACCACCAAAAGAAAGCTCTATTTGTGGGAAAAAAAGGACGTCAATTTTGTTTGGGAGCCACGTCGCACGACCGCGCAATTGTCAGTTAAAGCGACGCAGTGCCGAATCGCAAAAAGTGTTCTGGTCTTTGACCAGCAAAATGGTCCGGTCTGTAAGTGGTTAAATAATTCTCAGCATCTCAGCCACAACATATAACATAGCAAAGTCCTGCCCTGTTTCCCTGAAAATAAGACCTAGCGTGATTGTTGGTGATGGCTGCAATATAAGCCCTACCTCCCAAATAAGCCCTAGTTAAAGTCCTTGTATGTCTTATTTTCAGGGGAACAGGGTATGGCTTATTTGGGGGGTAGGGCTTAGATTGCAGCCATCACTGTCAATCACGCTAGGTCTTATTTTCGGGGACACAGGGTAGTTCAGGCAGACTCTCCCAGCAGGATCAAGTCATAGGTAACATGGGTCCTTCCAGCTTCAAGCTCCTCTCAGCTTTGATAGCTCAACAGCCATCTCTCTCCAAACATACTTCTCCTCTCTGACATTTTCAACTCAGCCAGCAATAAGCAGGTCTGAAGGGGAAGTACCTGCCCTCTTCAATTAACCCCTTCTAAACTTTGCCCCAGGCTGACATATCCACATATCCTACCAAGAACTTTTAGCTGAAAGCGGAGGTCCGCCAAATTTATATATTTTAGTCAAATACTGCAGCTGCTGACTTTTAAAATAAGGACAGTTATCTGTCCAGGGCGCCCACGATGTCGGCACCCAGAGCCGATCTCTCCTTCGGCTATCAGGTGCTGCCGCCACCATCTTCGGTAAGGCCTGGTTCCCTACTGCGAATGAACGAGTCGCATACGTTTTTCTGAATAAATACAGCTGGATAAAACAAAAAACTGTGTCTGTCTTCATTGTAGGTTGCAAAGCAACAAAATATAATTATTTTAAAGGGGGGGATTCTTTACTATACCCACTGTATACAGCGCCTTGCAAAAGTATTCACCCCCTTGCTATTTTTCATGTTTTGTTGCCTCACAACATGGAATTAATATGGATTGTTTGAAGATTTGCATCATTTAATTTACAGAACATACCAACAACTTTGAAGATGTTTTTTTTTTTATTGTGAAGCAAACAGCAAATAGGAAAAAATAACAGAAAAAGTCAATGTGCAAAACGATTCACCCCCCTAAAGTCAATACTTTGTAGAGCCACGTTTTGCAGCTATCACAGCTCCAAGTCGCTTTGGATAAATCTCTATGATCTTGCCACATCTTACCACTGGGATTTTTGCCCATTCCTCCTTGCAATACTGCTCCAGCTCCTTCAAGTTGGATAGTGTGCGCTTGTGAACAGAAATCTTTAAGTCTGACCACAGATTTTCTATTGGATTGAGGTCTGGACTTTAACACATTTATATGTTTCCCCTTAAACCACTCAAGTGTTGCTTTAGCAGTGTGTTTGGGGTCATTGTCCTTCTGGAAGGTGAACCTCCGTCCTAGTCTCAAATCACACACAGAGTGCTACAGGTTTTTCCCAAGAATATCCCTGTATTTAGCACCATCCATCTTTCCCTCAACTCTGACCAGTTTCCAGTCCCAAATGCTGAAAAACATCCCCACAGCATGATGCTGCCACCACCATGTTTCACAGTGGGGATGGTGTTCTGTTGGGTGATGTGTTGGGTTTGCGCCAGACATTGCTTTTTCTTTGATGGCCAAAAATTCAATTTTAGTCTCATCAAACCAGAACACCTTCCTCCATACATTTTGGGAATCTCCCACATGCCTTTTCGCAAACTCAAAACGTACCCTTTTGTTTTGTGCTGAGAGTAATGTCTTTCTTCTGGCCACTCTGCCATAAAGCCCAACTTTATGGAGCGTACAGCTTATTGTCATCCTATGTACAGATACTCCAGTCTCTGCTGTGGAACTCTGCAGCTCCTCCAGGGTTACCTTAGGTCTCTGTGCTGCCTCTCTAATTAATGCCCTCCCTGTCCGGTCTGTGAGTTTTGGTGTGTCGGCCGTCTCTTGGCAGGTTTGCTGTTGTGCCATGTTCTTTCCATTTGGTTATGATAGATTTGATGGTGCCCCTAGGGATCATCAAAGATTTGAATATTTTTTTATAACCGAACCCAGACTTGTACTTCTCAACAACATTGTCCCTTACTTGTTTGGAGAGTTCCTTGGTCTTCATGGCAGTGTTTGGTTAGTGGTGCCTCTTGCTTAGGTGTTGCAGCCTCTGGGGGCCCTTCAAAAAGGTGTGTATAGGTAATGACAGATCATGTGACACTTAGATTGCACACTTGTGGACATCATTTCACTAATTATGTGGCTTCTGAAGGTAATTGGTTGCACCAGAGCTTTTTATGGGCTTCATAACAAAGGGGGTGAATACATACGCACATGCCAATTATCAGTTTTTTAATTCTGAAAAATAGTTTTATGTATATATTTTTCTAATTTTACTTCACCAACTTAGACTATTGTGTTTTGATTCATCACTTATAATTCAGATAAAAAAATAAAAAAATAATTGAACTAAAGGCTGTAATGTAACAAAATAGGTAAAAAGCCAAGGGGGTGAATACTTTTGCAAGGCACTGTATATGGAAATGCATTGAAGTAGGTAATTGTATTTCAGTTATGATTTACATTATAGATATCTCTGTGTTTCTCCCGAAGAAGGCGACCATCAAATTTCTTTGGCGTGAATGGACATTTCAAAGGTTTACTTTAGCTCACAGCTATTGCAGGTATGTAATCATGTTACATGGGGTCACGTGCCCATTATTATGGTAAGGTTGTGCGTAACCGAGTTCATCTACTTTTTTTTTTACATTTTTTGTAATGACTTTGTGACTTTCTCATTTTATTTTGTCACACTGCTAATTATATATCCAGTTGTATTTTGTATGCAGTAGAATAAATTTTTTACAGCTGACATGAATGGCATGTTTTTCAAGAAGGCTATGGATTACATCTCCAACCTTCAAGGCAGAAAAAAAAGACATTTTAGACATGGGAGATAAAGAATAGAACTATATGCACATTTTAAAAGGGATAGTTGACCTTTCCAGAAAGCATGAAAAGGAGACCTAACAATAGCCCCCCGCGGTTAGTGATGGCCGAACGGTTCGCCCGGCGGTCGTTTCGCGGCGAATTTCCGACTTTCGCCGTCCGCGGGTTCGAACGCCTTTTTCCGTCGTTCGCCCCGGCGGACTTACGTGTTTAATGTATACAAGAACTTTAACCTTTCGTGACACGTTTATCATGTGTTACAGGACAACCAATTGAGACATGACAGCTCATGGACACTTGGACATTCCCCCTAACCTATAAATACACCCGATCCGGTGGCCATTTTACATTCTTTCTTCTGTCACTGTAGGGAAAGGATCCTGTGTGGAGTAGGGACAGAGAAAACGCTAGCTATTTGGTACACAAAAGTTCTTTTCAGGACTGGTATAGGTGTTAGGTCAGCAGCCTGAGTTTCTTTTGTCAGTTTAGATAAAGGGACAGAGCGCTGTATGCTGCTATTTTAGGGACAGCTCAGCCAGATTAGTCTTTCTTCATCATCATCATCATCATCATCATTAGCTGTTACTATCAGGTCCACAAAAGAGCTGTTCCAGCTAATCGTTCCAGCCTACTCTTTTTTGCCAATTTGTATAGGGACAGGCAGGAAGCAGTGTGTCAGGCAGTGAGGATAATTTTAAAGACTTGCTGTTACTATTAGTTCCACAAAGGTTCTTTTCAGGACTGGTATCAGTGGTACGGTAATAGGCTTGTACACGTATAATATTCTTTCTTCCAAATATAGAAAGAATATTATACTTGACTGCTGCCCTTCTGCTGCAGTCTGCTAATCATTCACAACTCACTTGTTCCACAAAGCTCTTTATCAGGACTGGTAACTTGGTCTGTCTAGGGTGCTACGGTACATAGGCTTGGGTGCGGTACAGTCTGCTGTTCTGTAAGGACCGCTATCGGTCCACAATAGATAGGGTTGCCGTGCACTACTGCTGACCGCTGCCCTATACTGCAGCAGTCCTTCAGCGGTATAGGGACTGACGCACAGTCTGCTAAACACTAATACACAACCTGCTTGGTCCACAAAAGTTCTTATAAGGACTGGTAACTTGGTATAGGGTGCTACGGTACATAGGCCTGAGTGCGTTACAGTCTGCTGTTCTGTAAGGACCGCTATCGGTCCACAATACATAGGGTTGACGTGCACTACTGCTGACCGCTGCCCTATACTGCAGCAGTCCTTCAGCGGTATAGGGACTGACGCACAGTCTGCTAAACACTAACACACAACCTGCTTGGTCCACAAAAGTTCTTATAAGGACTGGTAACTTGGTATAGGGTGCTACGGTACATAGGCCTGAGTGCAGTACAGTCTGCTGTTCTGTAAGGACTGCTATCGGTCCACAATACATAGGGTTGCCGTGCACTACTGCTGACCGCTGCCCTATACTGCAGCAGTCCTTCAGCGGTATAGGGACTGACGCACAGTCTGCTAAACACTAATACACAACCTGCTTGGTCCACAAAAGTTCTTATAAGGACTGGTAACTTGGTATAGGGTGCTACGGTACATAGGCCTGAGTGCGTTACAGTCTGCTGTTCTGTAAGGACCGCTATCGGTCCACAATACATAGGGTTGCCGTGCACTACTGCTGACCGCTGCCCTATACTGCAGCAGTCCTTCATTGGTATAGGGACTGACGTACAGTCTGCTAATCACTAACACACAACCTGCTTGGTCCACAAAAGTTCTTATAAGGACTGGTAACTTGGTATAGGGTGCTACGGTACATAGGCCTGAGTGCGTTACAGTCTGCTGTTCTGTAAGGACCGCTATCGGTCCACAATACATAGGGTTGCCGTGCACTACTGCTGACCGCTGCCCTATACTGCAGCAGTCCTTCATTGGTATAGGGACTGACGTACAGTCTGCTAATCACTAACACACAACCTGCTTGGTCCACAAAAGTTCTTATAAGGACTGGTAACTTGGTATAGGGTGCTACGGTACATAGGCCTGAGTGCAGTACAGTCTGCTGTTCTGTAAGGACCGCTATCGGTCCACAATACATAGGGTTGCCGTGCACTACTGCTGACCGCTGCCCTATACTGCAGCAGTCCTTCATTGGTATAGGGACTGACGTACAGTCTGCTAATCACTAACACACAACCTGCTTGGTCCACAAAAGTTCTTATAAGGACTGGTAACTTGGTATAGGGTGCTACGGTACATAGGCCTGAGTGCGTTACAGTCTGCTGTTCTGTAAGGACCGCTATCGGTCCACAATACATAGGGTTGCCGTGCACTACTGCTGACCGCTGCCCTATACTGCAGCAGTCCTTCAGCGGTATAGGGACTGACGCACAGTCTGCTAAACACTAACACACAACCTGCTTGGTCCACAAAAGTTCTTATAAGGACTGGTAACTTGGTATAGGGTGCTACGGTACATAGGCCTGAGTGCGTTACAGTCTGCTGTTCTGTAAGGACCGCTATCGGTCCACAATACATAGGGTTGCCGTGCACTACTGCTGACCGCTGCCCTATACTGCAGCAGTCCTTCATTGGTATAGGGACTGACGTACAGTCTGCTAATCACTAACACACAACCTGCTTGGTCCACAAAAGTTCTTATAAGGACTGGTAACTTGGTATAGGGTGCTACGGTACATAGGCCTGAGTGCGTTACAGTCTGCTGTTCTGTAAGGACCGCTATCGGTCCACAATACATAGGGTTGCCGTGCACTACTGCTGACCGCTGCCCTATACTGCAGCAGTCCTTCATTGGTATAGGGACTGACGTACAGTCTGCTAATCACTAACACACAACCTGCTTGGTCCACAAAAGTTCTTATAAGGACTGGTAACTTGGTATAGGGTGCTACGGTACATAGGCCTGAGTGCAGTACAGTCTGCTGTTCTGTAAGGACCGCTATCGGTCCACAATACATAGGGTTGCCGTGCACTACTGCTGACCGCTGCCCTATACTGCAGCAGTCCTTCATTGGTATAGGGACTGACGTACAGTCTGCTAATCACTAACACACAACCTGCTTGGTCCACAAAAGTTTTTATAAGGACTGGTAACTTGGTATAGGGTGCTACGGTACATAGGCCTGAGTGCAGTACAGTCTGCTGTTCTGTAAGGACCGCTATCGGTCCACAATACATAGGGTTGACGTGCACTACTGCTGACCGCTGCCCTATACTGCAGCAGTCCTTCAGCGGTATAGGGACTAAGAGTTTTGTCACAGGGTGATTTAAAAAATGACAGGCAGAGGAAGAGGCAGGCCCTTCCGCAGGGGTGGTAGGGGTAGGGCAGGAGCAACAGCCTTGAGCCAAAGTGGGAAGTTGCAGAAGGTGCGTTCAATTACTTTAAAGGACGCACCAGACTTGGTTGAGTGGCTCACTCAGCCTTATTCTTCTGCACCCTCCTCATCCTCTCGATCTGCACCCTCTTCTTCACTCTCTGCTATGTGCACCCCCAAAGACACTACCACCAACAACACCACCACCACCACATACCTTCCGCTTGAGTGCAAATGGGGGCCTTCATGCTCCAGTGTTTTAATAGGGACCCCCGTATAAAAAGCATGAGGGTCAAGGACCAGTACTGGGTGGCAACGTACTTAGATCCCCGGTACAAACACAAAATGGCGGAAATGTTACCGCCGTCGCAGAGGGCTGTCAGAATGCAGCACTTCCAGGCCTTGCTTCGAGAAATGCTGCATTCTGCTTTTGCGTGCGCTGGCAGAGGAGCAATTCCCACTCCCAGAGAAGGATTTGCGGGTACCAATCCAACAGCGCCTGCAAGAAGAGGCCGGTTTGAAGATGTGTTGGTGACTTCGGATATGAGGTCATTCTTTCAGCCGACCCATCGACAGGTGTCATCCGGATCCAGCATCAGGGAACGCCTAGACCGTCAGGTGTCCGACTACATTGGGTTAACGGCCGATGTGGACGCTCTGAGGAGTGATGAACCCCTAGACTACTGGGTGGGCAGGCTTGACCTCTGGCCAGAGCTTGCCCAATTTGCAATCGAACTGTTGGCTTGCCCCTCATCCAGTGTCCTGTCCGAAAGGACGTTCAGCGCAGCAGGGGGGATTGTGACCGATAAGCGTACTCGCCTAGCTCACGACAGTGTTAACTACCTCACATTTCTAAAAATGAATGAGGCATGGATCTCGGAGGAATTCAACACATGTGATCAGTAGACCATGTATATGTCTATAAACAATTTTTGGAATCAAGCACACAGACCTTCTTAATTCATTTGGCTCACTTCCCTGACCCAAAAAAGCACACCGTACTATATGCCCCTACCCTCCTCTTTGAAGAGGTTGAGCGGTGTCATATTTCTACTGGGGCTGCTTATTATGAGGGGTTCCCACCATCCCTGTGCTGTGCTGACTTCCTCCTGGGTGTTCTTATTATGAGGGGCTCCCACCATCCCTGTGCTGTGCTGACTTCCTCCTGGGGGTTCTTATTATGAGGGGCTCCCACCATCCCTGTGCTGTGCTGACTTCCTCCTGGGGGTTCTTATTATGAGGGGATCACACCATCCCTGTGCTGTGCTGACTTCCTCCTGGGGCTGCTTACGGTGCTGCTGTCAGCGCTGTATGTCACGGAGCTGCTGTCAGCGCTGTATGTCACGGAGCTGCTGTCAGCGCTGTATGTCACGGAGCTGCTGTCAGCGCTGTATGTCACGGAGCTGCTGTCAGCGCTGTATGTCACGGAGCTGCTGTCAGCGCTGTATGTCACGGAGCTGCTGTCAGCGCTGTATGTCACGGTGCTGCTGTCAGCGCTGTATGTCACGGAGCTGCTGTCAGCGCTGTATGTCACGGAGCTGCTGTCAGTGCTGTATGTCACGGAGCTGCTGTCAGCGCTGTATGTCACGGAGCTGCTGTCAGCGCTGTATGTCACGGAGCTGCTGTCAGCGCTGTATGTCACGGAGCTGCTGTCAGCGCTGTATGTCACGGTGCTGCTGTCAGCGCTGTATGTCACGGAGCTGCTGTCAGCGCTGTATGTCACGGAGCTGCTGTCAGTGCTGTATGTCACGGAGCTGCTGTCAGCGCTGTATGTCACGGAGCTGCTGTCAGCGCTGTATGTCACGGAGCTGCTGTCAGCGCTGTATGTCACGGTGCTGCTGTCAGCGCTGTATGTCACGGAGCTGCTGTCAGCGCTGTATGTCACGGAGCTGCTGTCAGCGCTGTATGTCACGGTGCTGCTGTCAGCGCTGTATGTCACGGAGCTGCTGTCAGCGCTGTATGTCACGGAGCTGCTGTCAGCGCTGTATGTCACGGAGCTGCTGTCAGCGCTGTATGTCACGGAGCTGCTGTCAGCGCTGTATGTCACGGTGCTGATGTCAGTGCTCTGTATTACGGTGCTGCTGTCAGTGCTCTGTATCTCCTGCACCCTCTTGTTTGCCTACCCTGGTCCCTGACCTTCCCTCTCCTCCATTGCCTTCATTAGCTCCATAGTCCTGAATTGTCAGAACAATTTCCCAAATAAAAAAAAAATGCTTGTAGTTATCGATCCCAAATTCACCTCATACATGTATTATGCTATTGTCCAGGTGGTGGGACTACGTGCTACCCCCTAATAATTACCCCGTGGCCGCAAATTCGACCTAAAGGTTTGCGAAATTCGCCTCCCATTGAAGTCAATGGAGCCCGCGGCGAACGGTCGTTTTCGCGAACGTTTGTGCCCGTTCGCGTTTCGCGTTCGCGAAACGTCCCGTCGGAAGTTCGTCCATCACTACCCGCGGTACTTACCTCCCACAATCCTGAGCTGCTAGGGCTCCCGCAAGCTGATCCGCCATTCCAGGACTTCGAAATCCTCGCTGCTTTCTTTCCTCTCCATCCAGAACTGTAAGGATGGACCAGGTGGATTCTGTCTGGTCACCGTCACATGGACGGTGCATATCCTGTGATGTACGATAAGGAAAACTGGATTTTTGTACTTACCTGTAAACTCCAACTTTTGAAGTATATAACAAGACATAGAGGTCCTTCGTCTCTATGTTGAGGTGTATGGCTTGTCTTTTTTAACCAGTGTCCAATCACCTATAGGTGGTGCCTAACCCTTATGAGTAAAGATTAATATGGCTGCTCCAAGAAATGGATTTTACAGAGAAGTACAAATATCCAGTTTTCTTCTCTATGGCAGTCCATAGCACTGTCATGGTGATATTAAAATATTCTATAAAAAAAATACCCTTTTTTATGAGAGTTATTCAAATGGATATAAGGGGCCTCAAGTGCTGCTCCTGACTAAGGATGAGCCGAACACCCCCCTGTTCGGTTCGCACCAGAACCTGCGAACAGACCTAAACTTCGTGTGAACTTTAGAACACTATTAAAGTCTATGGGACTTGAACGTTCACAATCTAAAGTGCTAATTTTAAAGGCGAATATGCAAGTTACTGTCCTAAAAAGTGTCTGGGGACCCGGGTCCTGCCCCAGGGGACATGGATCAATGCAAATAAAAGTTTTAAAAACTGACGTTTTTTCAGGAGCAGTAATTTTAATAATGATTAAAGTGAAACAATAAAAGTGTAATATTCCTTTAAATTTCGTACCTGGGGGGTGTCTATAGTATGCCTGTGAAGGGGCGCATGTTTCCCGTGCTTAGAACTGTCCCTGCACAAAGTGTAATTTTGCAAGGAAAAAGAGTCTTTTAAAATCACTTTCAATTGTCGGCTCCCGTAATACAGAGAACACTCAATGAGTGTTCTCTGTATTACGGAGCAGACAATTCATTCATTGATAAGGAAAAAATAAAAAGCGTGGGGTTCCCCTAAATGAAATTACCAGGCCCTTCAGGTCTGGTATGGATATTAAGGGGAACCCCGTGTCAAATAAAAAAAAAATTGACGTGGGGTCCCCCTAAAAATCCATACCAGACCCTTTATCCGAGCACGCAACCTGGCAGGCCGCAGGAAAAGAGGGGGGGACGAGAGAGCACTCCCCCTCCTGAACCGTACCAGGCCACATGCCCTCAACATTGGGAGGATGCTTTGGGGGTCTGCGACCCCTCAAAGCACCATGTCCCCATGTTGATGGGGACAAGGGCCTCATCCCCACAACCCTGGCCAGTGGTTGTGGGGGTCTGCGGGCGGGGGGCTTATCAGAATCTGGAAGCCCCCTTTAACAAAGGGACCCCCAGATCCCGGCTACCCATTTGAAATGGTAAGTGGGTACAAAAGTACCCCTACCATTTCACAAAGAAAGTGTAAGAAAGTGTAAAAATGGTTAAATAAGACAAACACACTTTTGAAAAATTCCTTTATTAAAAAAAAAAAAAAAAAAGATTCCAGCGGTGCTAATCCACTCTTGCTATCCAGCGATGGATGATCATCTCTCCGGGGTCCAGCGATGGCTGATCTGATCCAGCGACGGGGGATTTTCAGTCCAGCGCTGTCCATGTATGCATCTGTCTTCTGTCTCCACTGAGGAGACACTGCGGGGATCCCAGCGCTGACGTTTCTTATATTAGGAGGGCGGAGACACCCCTCACCTGACCCCGCCCCCTCTGACGCTGGTGAGGGAAGCCAGGGGTTCCCCAGTGACGTATGGGTGACCCCGCCCCCCTCTGATGTAACGGAAACCTGCATTACATCAGAGGGGGGCGGGGTCACCCACACGTCACTGGGGAACCCCATGGCTTCCCTCACCAGCATCAGAGGGGACGGGGTCAGGTAATGGGTGGCCCCGCCCTCCTAATATAAGAAACGTCAGCGCTGGGATCCCCGCAGTGTCTCCGCAGTGGAGACAGAAGATGGATGCATACATGGACAGCGCTGGACTGAAAATCCCCCGTCGCTGGATCAGATCAGCCATCGCTGGACCCCGGAGAGATAATCATCCATCGCTGGATAGCAAGAATGGATTAGCACCACTGGAATCTTTTTTTTTTTTTTTAATAAAGGAATTTTTCAAAAGTGTGTTTGTCTTATTTAACCATTTTTTTACACTGTCTTTGTGAAATGGTAGGGGTACTTTTGTACCCCCTTACCATTTCAAACGGGGGGGCTGGGATCTAGGGGTCCCCTTGTTAAAGGGGGCTTCCAGATTCTGATAAGCCCCCCACCCGCAGACCCCCACAATCACTGGCCAGGGTTGTGGGGATGAGGCATGAGGCCCTTGTCCCCATCAACATGTCCCCATCAACAAGTGGTTAGCGCTTAGGCCTAGGGTGAAGACCAGGTTTACCCAAATTAAAGTGGTTCTAGTCAGAAGGTTTTTGATCTCTATGCATTAAGATAAAAAAAACCTATGTGCAGTAGTCCCCCCCCCGACCCCCTAATACTTTCCCGAGCCCCATCTCGATCCAGAGATGTTGCACGAGAGTCTCGGCTGTCCGGGACTCCCCTCCTCAATGACTGAGAAAGCAGCAGGGAGCCATTGGCTCTCGCTGCTGTCAATCACAGCCAGTGAGCCAATGAGGAGTGGGAGGAGGCGGGGCTAAACCACGGCTCCATGTCTGAATAGACACACGGAGCAGCGGCTTAGCTCGGGTGGCCCCATAGCAAGCTGCTTGCTGTGGGGGCCCTTGGCAGGAGGGAGGGGCCAGGAACGCCTGCTGGGGACCCAAGAAGAAGATGATTTGGGCTCCTCTGTACAAAACCACTGCACAGAGCAGGTAAGTATAATATGTTTATTTTTTAATGAAAAAATACAAGGCTTTAATAACACTTTAAGTAATCAGATTTTAATTTAAAGTGGGGTGCTCCCTAAAAAACTTTTGACTTCTGCCTTTTAATAATTGGACACTTACCTGTCCCAGGGTCCAGCGATGTGGGGGAACGAAGCCCCCCCTCGTTCCCCGCTCCGCTCGCGGCGCCGTCATTCTTACTGTGGGCACCCGGCTGTGGCTTCACAGCCGGGCACCCACTGCGCATGCGGTGTAGGGTGCAGTGATATGCCGCACAGTCATCTGGGACACGTGACAGGTCCCAAATGACTGTGCGGTGCGAGGGGAAGTGATGTCACCAGCCCGGGCAATGAAGAAGGCACACTACGATGGACCCCCTAGCAACAGGCATTTAGAGGTGAGTAAAACATATTTTTTTTTACAATTATTTTAGTTCTTTTTTTTTTTTTAAGTATTTTATACTATTTTTTATTTTTTGTTGGCAACACCACTTTAATATGAATACATTTCAAATTAAAAGAGAAATGATCTGTTTGTTTATTATGGATTTTTGCATTTTGCAAAACATCATTGCTCACGGCACTGTAGTGATGAATTATCTCATAGAATGTGTATAAACTTGAATACAAAAATAAATGAAAAATTACATTGCCAGTCCCAATTTATTAAAATTTTAGCTGTAAAAATCAGTTGACGATGATATTACTTACACAAGAACTTTTTATGTCATTATAGACAATTGTCAGGAGACCACGACAATCAATTACATGTTGGACAGCAGGACACCAAGACAATAATAAGATGATAAGGACCATAGCGTCACACATGAAATAATTATACATTTCTAATTCCCATACACGTCCACTGAGGTCATTCTTGAAATCTATTTTCCTGTCTCATGATTGGTCAGATCTTCTCTGGTACCTGTATAAAAGGTGCTCCAGAAGATGAGTGTCACACCAAGCTTCAGCGAGAAGATATTTCACATTACAGTGAAGGAGAATTCGGAAACAAGATGAATGAAAAAGTCTTCCTCCTGCTTCTGGTCTGTATTACGGGGCTGGTGACCAGTCTACCTCTATCTGCACAAATACAGGTGAGATGATGAGCTGACATGAACAGTACAGGGGACAGGTGACAACTGTATTTAGGAAAGTATAACATCCAATAAGTTACTGACAATATTAGCTAGTAGAGAAGTGTAAATCTAAAATAGTTATCCCCTTAGTTTTAGATAAAGTGGTGGGGGTTAGGAATCCTGTTAGATTTTATCACTTCCTTATTACCGCCTGGGACCCCTGTAGGGAGATTTGACTTTTGTGCAGGCCATTGCCTGTAGGACAGAAGGTGAGGGGAAATCCAAAATGTTATAATTGGGAACAGAACAGGGAATATGATAAAATCTTCCAATGATGACTGTTGTGGTAACATCTGTCCAAGAAAGGATTTTTTGAGAGGTTCCCAATAGGACCGAGGAGGACTCTACCAGATAGGGACGAGTCGGGGCCAAGACTTGTTATCTCTTATTATTGTATTTAATTTGAAATAAGATATTGATACAAACCTTTACTTTCCAGTACCATCTACTTGGAGTGAACAAAGATGGTAAGATTTTTAACATTCTTATTTAAGAAATAATTTTTGCTTTCTTTCTCAGCTGTTTTGTTTCTTCTGCTTTTTCTTTCCGTTCATTAGTCCCTTTTTTTATAATATCCCTAATTCTAAATCCTAATTCCCAAATTAAAAATAGTTTGCACTGCTCCATTGGCCCTAATCAGCCTGGCCAGATAATCTATAAAATGATTTTCCTTCTCCATCTAGAACCAGCCTCTAGGAAAGACCATTCCACATTTTTATAGCCCTTATGGTAAACATCCCATGCTTTAAAGAGATCCTTTTACCAATTTAAAACATCGCAGATGAAACCCATAGAAATTTTTTTTTATTTTAAATGCTTGCTTGCAGTATTTTCCTTTCCATAAATTATTTATTATTCACCTGCAATGTGGCTTTGAACTTTAGAAGACATTTTTACTACTCTGAGAGTCACTTCGCTAGCACAGCCCCCTCCCTCATTGTGTCTCTTAGCACTCTCCTCTTCTGGGAGTGTCCAATTACTGTCTGTGCTGGCCCAGCATCTATGTCCTTCCCCTCACCTCCCCACATAAACTTTGATTTAGCTGCTGGGGGAGGAGTGAAGAGGAATACTATAAAGCAGTGATTCTCAACCAGGATTCCGTGAAACCCTAGGGTTCCTCCAAAGGTTGCTAGGGGCTCCTTCAACATTGGGCAATTTCTGCTTCTCAGATAAGTTCCAAGTGACACCATTGATCTTTTTAGCGATCTGTAAGGAGGTAATTCTTCCTAATGACCACAAGTGTGAGGACCATTCTTCCCACTGACCATCACACTAATGTATCATGAGTTGTAGGTTTGTAATTTTTAGCAGGGGTTCCTCGAGACCGGAGAACTATTTCAAGGGTTCCTCTGTGTTGAAAAGGTTGAGAAAGGCTGCTATAAAGTGTCAGCTCTAAAAGCTGAGTCAGCTCGGGCTGATGACATCACGTCCAAGCAGCAGTTTCGAGCTTTCGGCTATTTACACAAGGAAGATTTTTTACATTTAATGACATTACTAAAATATGTTACATGCACACATAATCATCGGCATGTTTTTTAGACCCTTGCAACAGATTATTTTAGCCATCTCCCTTTGCTTAGGTGACAGTATTTCTGATAATCATGGTGATTCAGGAAAAGACTTAAATAATTTTCCGACCAGAGGTGTCACAGATCAGCAATAGGTTTGTAGAGCTACCCTATTTTTTCATTAATTGATAATTCAATTCATAAAATGGGATCAAAATGTACACAAAATTAAGTCACTTTAATTTTTTGGTTATGATTATTACACTAGATGTGCCTAATGTGCATTTTGTATACACAGCCCCAAAGAGTGAAGACTCCGAAGTGCCACAAGGGATCTTCAGCAAGATTTTGAAAGCTAATAAAGGTAATTATTGTAAACCACAGGATTCTTTACTGCATTATGAGGGAGCTAAATCAAGGCAAGGTAATAGACAAAAAACAATTATACTCAATATAGTTATGAGTTTCATGATCTTTTAAATCAGGGATATGCAATTAGTGGACCTCCAGCTGTTGCAGAACTACAAGTCCCATGAGGCATAGCAAGACTCTGACAGCCACAAGCATGACACCCAGAGGCAGAGGCATGATGGGACTTGTAGTTTTGCAACAGCTGGAGGTCCGCTAATTGCATCTCCCTGGTTTAAATCATGCACTGACGGACTAGCCAATAGCGCGTGAAGAGAAATATGGCACTTTTGTCTTAGGTTACAAGATCTTCGCCATTTCTGAATGAGTCTTTAAAATCACGATTCCATTTTTAAAAAGACTGATGGGTTATTACTATTCACTTCTACCATTGCATTGAAACTTGTGAGATAAAGAGTTGGATTTATTAAAGACAAATAGAATGTTCACTTTGCAAACTTTGGAAATTGCACTTTGCATGGGAATTTAGTAGAAATTCAGCATCAGAATCTCTAGTAAAACTGTGTATTCTTCTGTTGCAATTTCCAGTTCTAAATCTACAATTGAAGCTGAACTCCAAAAAAAGAAAAATCATGAAATTAATGCAGCTCTGTCTTCCTTACTACCTTTTAATTGTACTCTTTTAAATGCAAGCATTGTAAGTACCTTCATTATAGAGCAGAGCTCAGACTAGAGGTGGGAGAGGTAGCACAATGAGTATGTTAGCTGTACTGTAGTGTATGTTTCATTGTAATAGGAAGAGAGAACAAAGTGACAGACACATGAGATTATCAAACTTGTAAGCCCTTGTACACACGGTCGGACATTCCGAGGGAAAATGTCCGATCAGACTGTGTTGTTGGATAATCCGACTGTGTGTGGGCTCCATCGGACTGTTTCCGTCAGAATATCCGACGGACAAAGTTTTAGAGCTGGGCTATAACACTTTCCAACAACATGATCCGATCGGACTTTGTCCGATTGAGTGTAGAGAATTCCGATCGGACAAAGTGCCACGCATGCTCAGGTCAAATTCATGGACCAAAGCTATTGGCTACTAGCCTGAACGTAGTCCCATCGTAACGAAATAACGTTGTCACGTTACGTACGATCGGATTTTCTGACAACTTTGTCCGACCGTGTGTATGCAACACAATTTTCGGACAAAATCCGTCGGACAAAATCCAACGGATTTTGTTGTCGCAATGCCTGACCGTGTGTGCAAGGGCTAAGAGTTACTTCACTGCAGCAGAGCAAAATCAGGTCTCCTACTCTACAAAAACTGGGTTGTGTGTAATCAGGTGCTTACAGATTAGCTAGATAGTTTGTTTTGGTAGCCCAGGTGGGAAGGGGTTAAGGTAGGCTCAGCATCTTCCCGGGCATTTCTAAGTTTTGCCCTCCATAGTGGGAAGGCTCTACCCAGGGGGCTCGCTCTCTGTTGTGACCTGCATGGGAAGATTCAAGAGACCAACTTCACTGCAGCAGAGCAAAATCAGATCTCCTCCCCGGCCAAACAGGGCTGTGCTGTGTCACGGAACTGAGTAAAGCTGGGCCTTTGGACTGCATGAAAATATCTAACAGGTTTCTCCAGATTCCCATTGTGCCTATTCTATTCTGTTGTATACCCCATCACTGCATATGGTTAGATGCAGCCGCTGTCAGTTACTAAAATTTTCTGTTTGGATCCGTCCATTTATCAATCAAAGGATATCAGGTGAGAGAGGACTGACATAGCCACCCACATAGCAAACTTCAGCCAGTTCACAATGTATGGGCAGCTTAAATCCAATGCATTTTAGTGTATTATCTATAACCATTTTCTGTATTTTCAGATAGCAAAATACCCATGTATGGAGGAGATATACTGGTACAGAATGATCGCAGCGCCGTTAAGTGTCCTTCTTGCCTTTGGCCTAAAAGTGATAATGGTACTGTTCCTGTTCCCTACATCATAGATTCCAGCTACAGTGAGTTCCCTCTTTTTTCTCTTGCAGTTAAGTATTCATTGCTATTTGTTATTTGTAGAAACCCAACCTTCTATCTCTGTTTCCAGGTCCCAGTGACCTGAACAGTATTGTGCTCGCCATGGCCGAGATTGACACATTGACTTGTGTGAGGTTTGTGCCTCTTACAACAGAACATGATTACATCAACATCGCTCCTGATGGCGGGTAAGGTTGTCTATTGTCTATCATAGTTCTTCACATAAAGAGAAACAGTAGGGAGCATCTAAAACATAAACACCTGAGACTTTACTGCACCTATTTGTGCATCATGGCTTCTCTTTTAAATTTCATCCAAAAGAACTATAGAACTCCTCTATACATTTGTGAATACCGTATATACTCGAGTATAAGCCGAGATTTTCAGCCCCTTTTTTTAGGCTGAAAGTGCCCCCCTCGGCTTATACTCGAGTCACCGCCGTCTGCCTACCTGATCAGCGTGTCGTGCAGACAGACGGCGGCCATTCCACTGTTCAAAAGCCGCGCCTCCCTGTCTGTGATAGACGGAACACTCAATTTCCTAGCAGTCAGTGTTCCGCCTATCACGGACATCCTCTCATCCTCGTCCGTAGTATGAGGATGAGCGGATGTCCGTGATAGGCGGAACACTGACTGCTGGGAAATTGAGTGTTCCGCCTATCACAGACAGGGAGGCGCGGCTTTTGAACAGTGGAGTGGCCGCCGTCTGTCACAGACGAGGAGGAGAGGTGCGGCTTTTGAACAGTGGAATGGCTGCCGAATGTTTTTATGCTGATCGGTGCAAAATGGCACACAGAGCTGCAGATGGGCACAGAGCTGCAGAAGGACACAGAGGCTGCAGATTGGCACACAGAGGCATGCACAGGACACAGGTAGGCTGCAATCGACACAGGGAGGTACACAGGGAGGTATGCAGCTGCAGATGGGCATTGTTGACCCTCTTTTCCACACTTTTGCTGTAACAGTAGCTGCTGCATGTCTCATCTTCGGCTTATACACAAGTCAATAAGTTTTCCCAGTTTTTTTGTGGTAAATTAGGGGCCTCGGCTTATATTCGAGTCGACCTATACTCGAGTATATACGGTACATGTGAAAGTCACAAGCCAACAACAAGGTGCTTCTTGGTTGTCTCCTTTTTTTGTGTACCCAGCAGATATAGCACAGGGACATAAAATATTTATTCTAGCGCTGCTAACATTGAGTATATAGTAGGAAGATGGAAATCACTGAGAGGGAGTGGGGCTTAGTGTCAACAGACACAATGAATTCCACTTACAATTTTACAATGAAAATAAAATCAAATATGTCTGTCCAAAAGTGAGCAGCGATCCAATGCTTGGAGCCAGCACAACGTTACTTAGCTCCCAAACTCCATACCTCCTATTAGAACTGGGCACATACATAGGGATACACCTGTTGATATAAGTTAGAAAGTTCAAAAGCTTAGCACTAGGGATGAGCTGAACACCCCCCGGTTCGGTTCGCATCCAGAACATGCGAACAGGCAAAAGATTTGTCGGAACATGCAAACACCGTTAAACTCTATAGAACATGAACATGAATAATCAAACGTGGTAATTTTAAAGGCTTATATGCAAGTTATTGTCATAAAAAGTATTTGGGGACCCGAGTCCTTCCCCAAAGGACATTTATCAATGCAAAAAAATAGTTTTAAAAACTGACTTTTTTTTGGGGAGCAATGATTTTAATAATGCTTAAAGTGAAATAATAAAAGTGTAATATTCCTTTAAATTTCATACCTGGGGGGTGTCTATAGTATGCCTGTAACGTGGCGCATGTTTCCCGTGTTTAGAACAGTCTGAGTGCAAAATGACATTTCTAAAGGAAAAAAAGTCATTTAAAACTACTCACGGCTATAATGAATTGACAGTCCCGGTAATACACATAAAAGCCATTGAAAAAAAATGGCATGGGATTCCCCCACAGGGAAACTCTGAACCAAATTAAAAAAAAAAAATATGTGTGGGGTCCCCTCAAATTCCATACCAGGCCCTTCAATAAAAAAAAAAATGGTGTGGGGTCCCCTTCAAAATCCATACCAGATCCTTATCCATGCACGCAACCTGGCAGGCTGCAGGAAAAGAGGGGGGACGAGAGAGCGCCACCCCTCCAGAACCGTACCAGGCCACATGCCCTCAACATTGGGAGGGTGACTTGGGGTAGCCCCCCAAAGCACCTTGTCCCCATGTTGATGGGGAGAAGGGCCTCATCTCCGCAACCCTTGCCCGGTGGTTGTGGGAGTCTGCGGGCGGGGGGCTTATCGGAAACTGGAAGCCCCCTTTAACAAGGGGACCCCCAGATCCCACCCATCGTGTGAATTGGTAATGGGGTACAAATGTGCCCCTACCATTTCACAAAAAAGTTTCAAAAATGTTAAAAAAGACAATAGATGGTTTTTGACAATTCCTTAATGTCTTCTTCTTTCCCAGCTTCTTCTTCCGTCTTCTTCTGGTCTTCCTTCGGTGTTCTTCTTCTTCCTCCATCTTGTTCTTCCTTTATCTTCCTCTGCTTCTTCCTCTGGTCTTCTTGTCCGGCATCATCCTCCGCTTCTTCCTCCAGTTTTCTCATCCAGCATCTTCCTCCGGCTTCTTCCTCCCTCTTCGTCCTCCTGGCGATCTGCCTCAATGGGAGTCTCCCGCTGTGCAATGCTTCTGTTCAGGTGACAGCTCTTATATAATGGACGTACGGAGACTTCCCTATGGCTTTCCCCGTGGTGTCAGAGCAGGTGTTATATAAGAGCTGTCACCTGAACAGAAGCGTCACACTGCGGGAGACTCCCATTGAGGCAGATCGTCAGGAGGACGAAGTGGGAAGGAAGAAGCCAGAGGAAGATGCAGTGGAAGATAGAGGAAGAAGCAGGGGAAGAACAAGATGGTGAAAGAAGAACACCGAAGGAAGACCAGAAGAAGATGGAAGAAGAAGCGGGGAAAGAAGAAGACATTGATAAAGGAATTGTGAAAAACCATCTATTGTCTTTTTTAAAATTTTTGACATTTTTTTGTAAAATGGTAGGGGTACATTTGTACCCAATTACCAATTCACACAGGGGGGGCCAGGATCAGGGAAAGGGGGCTTCCAGATTCCGATAAGCCCCCCACCCGCAGACTCCCACAACCACCAGGCAAGGGTCCCCTCTTTTCCTGCGGCCTGCCAGGTTGCCTGCTCGGATAAGGGTCTGGTATGGATTTAGGGGATTACAAGCACGCCATTTATTTTTATTTTGCTGTGGGGTTCCTCTTAAAATCCATACCAGGCCCTTCAAGAGGACTCCCACACATTAAAAAAAAGAAAAATTGTTCTGGGTTCCCCTGTGGGGAAATCACATGCTGTTTTTTTTCAATTACTTTTATGTGTATTGCTGGGACCGACAATACATTATAGCCATGAGTAGTTTTAAATTACTTTTTTTCTTTTAGAAATTTAATTTTGCTCTCAGACTGTTCTAAACACGGGAAACATGCGCCACTTTACAGTCATACTATAGACAACCCCCAGGTACGAAATTTAAAGGAATGTTACACTTTTATTGTTTCACTTTAAGCATTATTAAAATCACTGCTCCCGAAAAACAGCTATTTTTTTTTGCATTGATACATGTCCCCTGGGGCAGGACCCAGGTCCCCAAACACTTTTTATGACAACAACTTGCATATTAACCTTTAAAATTAGCACTTTTGATTTCTCCCATAGACTTTTAATGGGTGTTCCGCAGCTTTTCGAATTTGCCACAAACACCCCAAATTGTTCGCTATTCGGGAAATTGGCGAACAGCCAGTGTTCGAGTCAAACTCATGTTCGACCCAAGCATAAAGCCCATCCCTACTTAGCACAAACAGATATTGATTGTTTTCTTTCTGTAGCTCAGATTCAGTCATTGTTTCTATTAAAACTATTGTCTTAGCCTCCCAAATGGTATTAAAGCATAACACTTTCGAACTGTATATTTACAATTTCTAGCTGTTACTCATATATTGGAAGAATTGGTGGAAGCCAGATAGTTTCATTGGGTGATGGCTGCGTCTACAGTGGGATTATACAACATGAACTAGAACATGCCCTGGGCTTCTACCATGAGCATGTAAGAAGTGATCGTGACAATTATGTTGACATCAATTTCCAGTATATCTCTGAAGGTACTGCGGACATTTACACAAAGCGAATTTAGCCATGTTTTCAAAAAAGAGACATTACCACTGCTTTTGTCTTGTTACAGGATACTTGGGTAATTTTGTTAAAGCGGACACTAATAACCTGGGCAGTCGATATGATTATGGTTCAGTGATGCACTATGATGCGTAAGTCATGACTTTTGTGTTGGCTGGTGAATTACCGATAAATTATAAAATATTTTAATAGTAATATGTCAATCTTATCTCCATTCAACATTTTCCAGCTATGCATTCAGCAACACTTCAAACAAACCCACAATTGTCCCAAAGCCTGACCCCAATGTGCCCATTGGGCAGACAATTGGACTGAGCGTCTTGGATGTCACTAAAATTAACCGACTTTATAAATGCAGTAAGTTTCTGTACATTCCAGTTTTATGGATTTGAAACATTAGAAATTATACTTTTTTTTTTATTATTGCATTTTAAGTGAATTTTTAGTTTTTCAAAAAAATAATGTTTTGACAAAAAACAAACAAAATGTGCACTTTTGTCTTTGGGCCCTACTATGGGTGTACACAATAAATAATGTACACATCTGTGGCATCCCCTTGCATCTCAAATTCATTTTGGGTTATTTATTTTTGGTGGGTCATATGGTAATGATAAGAAAGATACAGCTAGATTTTTTTTAAAAATGATATTGTTTACAATTTGGCCAGTTTTCTTTGAAAAAAAAAGTATCAGAAAATGTAATTTTTACCATGAAATGAAGGCTCAAATTGGCCTGAACAAACAATCTATAATTCACCTGGACACACAAAAATACGTGCCGTTTCAGTAACACATGTGAAAGTTGTAACACTGCATTGAGGCATTAAGGATCTTTTATATTCAATGTAAATGGGTCAAACCCAATTTAAACTTGATTTTAAGTTCAAAATTCCAGCAGTTTTAATCTAGTAGAAGGTTAATACCCCCTCCCCTGTTTCCCACCAATTCATTATTAATATTATTATCAGTCTATTCCACCAGTGACTAAATACTATATTTATATGTCTTTTTCTCACTTCTCAGGTGTCTGTGCGACTTTGCTTAATAAGAAGACAGGAGTTTTCACTTCTGCCAACTATCCTTCTGCTTATCCCAATAATGGTGACTGCAGTTGGTTGATCAGGGTTCCATCAGGACGGGTAAGGAGACAGATGTAGACATGCAAAATGTGACCCTAAATGTCTTCCAACCTAGGTGTGAAAATTAATTAGAAGATTGTTTTGTACACCACCTACATTTTACATGAATAAAAAATAGAGACTTGACTAGTATAGAGCTACACAATAGGTCCAAATACTCCCTACCTGAACATCACACTTTTAAACATTGAAGTGGAGCCATTGCGGTAGTTTGACTTTATGGCTGAGACAGAGGTATAGAATAGGTCTTTTAAGATGGAAATGTCTCTGAACCTCATACTCTACTTCAACCACCAATTGCTCCATATGTTGGAATAATACCTTCATTATGGCCTACTTTATAGTCTTCAGACTATCATTACCACTTCATTGCTGGGAGCCTATTTTGGCAACTCTGATGTTCCAGATTTCTTTTACCCCATATCAGATGGTGAGGTCACTGTTAGCCCTTGTACACACGGTCAGAGAATCCGTCGGAATGTGTCCTATCGGACCGCGTCGTTGGATAATCCGACTGTGTGTGGTATGCATCGGACTGATTCCATTGGAATATCCGTCGGACCCAATTTTCCAACATGTTGGAAATATTTCCCGACCAACTGGGCCGATCGGACATACTCTGATCATGTGTAGAGAATTTTGATTGATGTTACCAATAGTAACAGTACTGCAATATCCGCAGTCACAGCTTTCTTTGACTTAATTCAATATAGCATTAAACCAAAGATTTCTGTTGAAAGTTTCTTCCCCCAAATGTGTCTTGTTTAAGCTTATTTGTTTCCCTGAAGAAACCACAAGCAACAAATAATCAGAGGGAGCAGAAGAGTTCTGTCAACTGGAAAATCAATGGAAAATACGCACATGTTTCAAGAGACATCTTAGCTAGAAAAGTCTATAGCTGCAAGATTGTTAGAATCAGAAATTAGAATCCTAAATATTCTTGCGTTTTTTTTTTTTTCTGAAGGTCTGTCCAAGCATTAATATAGTAATCAATGGCATCCTATTGCAATTACATATTAACCCAGTTTGCAGTTACAAATATGTGAAGTTTGGGGTTTACTGTAGATAATAAATTTGCCTTCTTTCGCTTTTCAGGCTTCATTAAAGTTCAGTAGCTTTAATATCCAATCCACTCCTAACTGTGACTCAGACTACATAAGGATCTATGACGGCCCCTCTAAGACCTCTCCTGTGTTGTTGGATAAAATGTGTGGAAGTCAAACCATCCCTCCACTCATCGCTTCCACAAGCCAGATGATGGTCCAGTTCGTCAGCGACGGGGCTGTTGCTGGGGTCGGCTTCAAAGCTTCATATAGCTCAGGTATTCTGATTTATTTTAATAGGAAAGAAAGTGTTTAGAGAAAGACACCGAAGACTCATAGATACAGAGGAGATCCCTCCCAAGGAGGGGCTATTGGCACAACAGTTTAATGTCCTCCAACCTCTGTTTGCAACCTAATACATTAAATTTCTTAGTGTATACAATTAGAATTACCAGTCAGTCAGGCCCTCACACTATAAAGTTGTTGATCGATTGTTCAATGTGTATGTTGGTCAACTTTAAGAGTGATAATACTTACCTCTATGGCTTATTTTGGATCAAATACTGTATAGATTTATCTTTCTTGCGGCAAATCCCTGCTGTCTGCCCTACTGAAAAACTAAAAGGTTGGAGAATTCCCATGGACTTCTATACAGTTGACAATGTCATCCAAAATTCTCCAGGGTGGAGTGCAGTGACCAGACTACCTTTTCCCCAGCACTACATTGGTTAAATGCTTGCTTTGCTTAGGGCAAGTTGGGAAAGTTCAAAAAATTACCTTGGTAGCCAGTGGTCATCTATGCTCTCCAATGTCCCAGTATGTGGGCGAGCCCTCGAAATGTTCATGTACAATGCATGACTGCTGATCCTGTGTTGTATTTGATGATATCTGAAAGTCTATAGCCAGGGGAATGGCAAAAAGAAGCAGTTTCAGGGACCAGTAGTACATCATGGAGGAAGTCTGTGGGGGGATAAATAAGGTAAGCATTTCAATGTAGTTATCATCTTCTAGACTAAAGAAGCATTTAACCCAAGCAGCGCAGTGAGGGGAACAAGATGGATTTTACAGCATCTGCACTTACCCCCTTTAGGACACAATAATAGGTTTGTATGGTAGCCCACCCATCTCCACTACAGCTATTTATTTTCATAGGACACTCCTGTTTTGTCACTAGTGCTCTGTCAAACACTTCTGGGTAAGGCAGAACATGTTACTCTCTCCCTTTCCTGACCTAAAACAGAGAGTGGGGCCCTAGCCTAAGATAAACCTGGAACTCTGAAAGGGAGGATGAAAATATATATATACATTAACATAAAATGATGGCATATACTATTATAAATCTTTTTACTATATTGATTATATCTATATTCTTACAGCTCTGTGTGGAGGATCCTTCTTTAACTCTGAAGGCAGCTTTACATCTCCGGGATACCCAGAGGACTACAGTCCAAACATGAATTGTAATTTCACCATCACAGCTCCTGTTGGATACAAGGTAAAACAAGATGCCTTCAAAATTCTCTCTAAATATTGGACTTCCTCATTCTTTATAATTGTCACACAAACAAAATGAAATGTTGGACAGACACATTACAATCTGAATATACAACCCCTTTGAATTTACCAACGTTCACCAGGGCCTACCTGAATGAATGGGAACGGAATGTATTGTTCAGGGCATTACAATACATGGCTGTTGGCAAATGTAAAGTAGATTGCTCTAAGACTAGATCTACCACCAAGACGTTCTGGATCATTTCCTGTGATGACAGGAAGTGTTGGTGGCAATTTGCGAAGCTTGGTGAAAACTGGTGGTGTGACATTTGTAAGCTGTTTATAAAGCTTTACTTGACTTTGCAGCACTGGGGTCATTTCTGCCATCCTGATTGGGAGTAACAGTAGGCAGGTGAATGACAAAGAAATTAGCCAGTAATGTAGGAGGAGCACAGCAGATCTCCCAGCTCTGGATGTTTCCTTCCTTGTCTGGCAATTGTAGATTGGTGATCATTACACCGCAGGAATAGAAAGGACTTCCTTTTTCCAAGAAGATTTCTAAGCAATGCCTTTTATGTGCATCATCATCCCTAAAGCGACATAAAACTTATAAAACTAAAAAATTTTTTTTCACATTAATAATCATTAGACATGTGCGATTAATTTTGTAGAAATCGAAAATTTGTACGAATTTCCTTCAACAAAATACAAATTTTTATGCATATGAATTCTGTACGAAATTTCGTTTAAGAATTTCGGATCCAAATTTATAACGAACATTCGTAATTGTTACGAAAAATTAACGAATTGGCAAACTGCAATATAATAAATGTTTGCTCTTGGGTTTAATATGGCTTTTTGGTCAAATATTATTTCAGGAAGACTGTAACATCAATGAACTGTAAGCCCTTGTACACACGGTCGGACATTCCGACAACCCCGACGGATTTTGTCCGAAACTGTTGCATACACGCAGTCGGACAAAGTTGTCAGAAAATCCGTTCGTACTTAACGTGATGACTTTATTTCGTTAGGACGGGACTACATTCAGGCTAGTAGCCAATAGCTTTGGTCTAGGAATTTGATCTGAGCATGCGTGGCACTTTGTCCGATCGGAATTCTCTACACATGATCAGACAAAGTCCGATCAGATCATGTTGTTGGAAAATTTTATAGCCCAGCTGGAAAACTTGGTCCGTCGGATATTCCGACGGAAACTATCCGATGGAGCCCACACAATGTCGCATTATCCGACAACATGGTCCGATCGGACATTGTCCATCGGAATATCCGACCGTGTGTACAAGGGCTAAGAAACTAAATATTCACTCACTTTTATGCAATAAAAATGATTTGTTTGTTGCATGAACACAACGCTGTCATGCTCGTCATAATTTTTATTTCTTTTTCAGATTGCCCTGACCATAAGTGACTTCCATCTAGAGTCTTCCAGTTCCTGTATGTACGACTATCTAAAACTCTTCATGGATGGTACACAAAGGGGTCCATTCTGTGGGGATCGCACCATCCCTGTGTATTACTCCGAAGGCAATTCTATGGTTCTCGTATTCCACAGTAACAAGTTTAACCAGGCAAAGGGCTTCCAAGCCTCTTACACCTTCTGTGAGTAGCTCAGTTCTATCTGCTTATATCTAATATCAGCAATGGATGTTATAAGATAATACAGGTCACATTTTTTTTTCTAAAAAGCAGCCAACTTAATGAAAAAACATATTACATAAAGAAATGTAACACTGCTGTGGTGTAAATACAGATTTAATAGCAGGATCTCAGATTAGACACAAAGCTGAATCATCTTCCATTACAACTATGAAGTACAGAACTGGTTCTAGACTTTGCTATTAGACAACCCAACAAGCACTCAACACACTGAAAATCAGAAACAGCATACAGTATATTGAATGCTTATATGTAATAACAATTGCCTACAATGAAAAAAAAAATAATACAATACAAAAGAAACTAAAATATAATTGACCAAAACCCTCTATAGTTCCCCTTTAAGCAGACATGATATTCACATGACCTCTAGTGAAATAAAATCTGTTAATAAAATACAGCATATCAAAATAAAGACCAACAATCAAGCAACCAACAATGTTCAAATAATCATTGTTTGATGTATGGGCAGATTCTTTTTGAGTATTCACCATTGATACTGGATATACAAATCCACGTAAATGTATTTCTGTTATTTTTTGTGCTATAGATCAATGAGAAAGTACGAACGGATTAGGTCTATGTATTATTTAAATACGGTTTTAATATTTGCTGACATTGACCTCTCTTTGATTACAGTTCAATAGACGAGCAACAGATGGTGCAAAGAGAAAATCTACCGGTTCTGGAAGGAAGCCGACATCACTACAGGACACAATGAGAATTTGATGGAGCACGTATAGAAAAGTTCACACATTTGTGCCTATATATATATAATGATTAAATGTACATCGGATCATGCTAGTGTTTGCAATTACATTTAAAAATACAAAATAACATTTCATAATTGTTTTCCCATTTGCTTGGTAGTTTGACCAGCTTGGTTAGGAATAGGGGAGCTAATTTTGGCGTCCCCTGGTTTCTATGTGGTTTACATTTATTCTATAGTGATAATTCTTATTTCTTTATCTTTCCCTTTCCCTACTTATTATTTTGAGGGAGTGATTGGCCATTTCTTTTGTACTATATATATATATATGACAGTCTGATCTGATGTTTTCCTTTACTTTTTAAAAATAAAATATTTTAAAGCATTAATCCATCTCTATTATTATTTTCAAGTGACGTAGTTCCTGATTCCTCAATGTGCTTAAAGTGATAATTGCAGTAAAAAGAAGTCAATTTATTAGTTTCAGCCCCTTCCCCTGTGAAATGCACTGCCCAGGGGCGTACCTACAGGGGTTGCAGGGGTAGCCATTGTGCCCCGGTTCCATGGGAATCTCAGGGGGTCTACGTGGCCTCCCTGTGTGCCTGGATAGGAGAGCGGAAGGGGTGGTGAAATAGAGAGGAGCCAATCCTCCATGTAGCTAATGGATTCCCACTTCTCCTCCTCTCCCTCCCACATACATTCAGCAGCTGCAGATGGGAAATGGTGGACATTGGTTTATCCACAGGCTGCTCCCACCACCTCCCTATTGATGTCCAGCTGCCCTGGGCTCCTATGTGATCTCTCGCGGTTCCCATCCCTCTGGCTGCGACAGGGGTCTGTCAGGGCGGAGTCTTGACTTAATGAATATAGTTAGTGATTGATACCGATCACTCACTTGTTTTTTTTGTATTCATTCATAGCTGAGCCATAGTAAACGGTGTTTACTATATGAGTTATTCCTGTTCATCCTGTGCAGCTGAGGTTGCAGAGAAAGGGGTTGATAAATCTGTCCTCAGTCCATTTCTCTGTCTTAAAAGCGGGATACTTCACAAAAAAATAAAAGTAACGTAAAATGGTAAAAAAATAAAATAAAATAGAAAAAGAAAAAGAACTACTGGGACCAATGGCGTAACTAGCAATATCGCAAAGGTTATACTTTTGACTGAGCTCTGGCGTTCCGCCACCATGAGGAGACAGCAGGAAGGTGGCTCGCTGTGGGACCATAATAAAGGGTCCTACGATTGGAGAAAAGGGCCCCAGGCTCAATGGGGAGGGCCCCTGTCAGTTGCCAGGGGGGCCCTTCATGGTTTATTGCATGGGGCCTTGAAAGTTCAAGTTACGCATCTGGCACGGCCTAATAGTAGTTCAAAAATGGATATGTAAAGAAAAAAAGGCAGATTATTTACTTTACCTAGACAAGAGTGATGTCATATTCCTCCAGGCAAGGTCCTGGGGAATGCAAAGCAGCCAAAATATTGCAAGAAGATGTTCCTGCACTGGAATGGAGTGTCTTCTTGCAAGATCTCGGGTACTTATCACTTCCTAGCATTCTCACAAGAAGGATAGGGATGTCACACCATGCAAAGTGGAATGCAGGGATGAAGAAAGCATGTAATCTAACTTTTTTATTTACAGAATGGCACAGTTATTATTTGGTTTAGTGGAAGTAATAAATAACAGGTGAAGAGCAGCGGCAAGGTATTTGCTTAACAGCCTCGAGCAAGATGGTAACACTCACTGACAAAGGCGACACAGGTACAAAAACTCTCAGCCATGTTATTGGCACAGCTGAATAGTTCCAGTACATATAGTGTCACCTTGATGATGTTGACATTACCAGATCAGCTTCTGGTTGAAGAGGGGTGGCTATTTGGTAGGGTGCGTTATAAGCTGCACTGAGCAGACCAATAGCCAATCCTTATCACCAGCTCAAAAGTCCAGAGCTAGAAAAGCCAGCAAAGGTGTCCCTATTCTGTCCCTCCACCTCAGGATCCTTTCTCTAGGACTAGATGCTCTATCCCTAGCCAACATGGATCCTGTCCCTTGCCTATCCATTTTGCAAATACATGCCAACTGTAGAGGGGAAGTGCAATTTATTAGCACTGTCCTCACCAAAGATGGCCACAGAGGTCAACTAACGTTGCAGTGCCGAATTAGAGCACTGCTCCCTTGGAGACACCAAATGAGTTCCTCTCATTCTCTATTCCTTCTGTACAGCTATCAGCAACGCAGCGCCACCGACAGAGGAGAGAGAAATCACACCTGTCTAAAAACATACATTCATGAAGAACTATATTAGTCAGTGTTTTTTTACAGGAAGAGGGGGTCATCCCCAGACTTGATAAGATGACATGACATTTTACTAGTCCACTGGTCCTCCAGGTTCTGAATAACCTATTAGGTGAGACAGGGGGATTGCAACTTGTTACCTCATGCCTGGAGGAGTCTTTTGTTGACGCTGGTATAGGATCATGCAGTGGAGAGTACTGGAGAGGTGAATGCATAATACATACTATGTCTGCCATATTTCTTACTTTTCTAAATGTAGGTAAAATTCAGGCTCACCGGGTCACCTCTGAAGGAATTATAACCTGGTAATGGAATACAGTCTGCTTTTTTTTAAATTTGTAATTAAATTCAAATTGTTTTCAACAGCAATAGCTCTTCTGTAAAGTTTCCGTCTGTCCAGTTGACTTCATTATGCTGGGTGTCAGATTGGTCTGCAGCAATGTAAGGAGAAAGTCACCACAATGGCACCAAGTCTGGTGGAAGTCAAAATCTTCCAACACTTTCCACATGCATTCTCCAGCAACTCATACCCACCCAAGGTACACTCGGCCACACTTCCTTGTGGCTGCATCTGAAATCCAGTATCAGTGAATGTTCCACAGCCATACACAACCAGGCCACAGATTTGTTTACCTTAATTTCACGCTCTAGATGGGAGGTGGTTAAAAGCTTATCACAATGGCACACAGGCACAGATTTATGCATGTCTTCCTCTTCTTCAAAGCCTATGAAAGTGCCAGAATCCTCCTCATCATCCTCCTCCCCTCTCTCCTCATGTGTGTTCTGTAACATAGGAACGATGATGTCTGGATAAAGTGGGCCCTGAGAGGAAAGGAAGTCCTCCTCTTCCTCCTGCTGCTCTGCCTCCATTGCCCTGTTCATAATGCCATGCATAGTCTGCTCCAGCTGGAACACAACAGGGATTGTGTCACTGATGCATGCACTGCCATTGCTCACCATCCTTGTGGCCTCCTAAAATGTTGACAATACAGTGCATGCATTCTTAATGATCAGCCATTGGCATGTGGAAAAAAAGCTGAAGTGGCCTGAGCCCGTTGTTGTGCCGTACTGGCACAGGTACTTGTTGACGGCCCTCTGCTGCATGAATAGCCGCTGCAGCATTGCCAAAGTTGAGTTCCTCCTGGTGGGCCTGTCACAAATCAGGCGGTTTAAGGGCAGGTGGAATTCCTGCTGAATTTCAGCCAACCGAGCACTGGCTGTGTATGACCACTGAAATGGCTATAGACTGTTATGGCCTGTTTTAGTACAGGGGGTAGAGCTCACAGGTCTGGAATCATCAGCACCAGCTGTATGGAGACGTGGGAGAACAACAAGCTGCAGCACCGAGCCCTGCCCTGAATTCTTTTGTGTTGCAAGCACCGTTACTCAGTGTGCTGTGAACAAAATATATTGTGCCAGCCCATGCTTGCCGGGCCATATGTCAGCAGTAAGGTGGATTTTACATCTGACTGCCTTGCCCAACAATGCCAGAACATTCCCTTCCATGTGATGGTAGAGAGGTGGAACGGTCTTACATGAAAAGTAATAGCGACTAGGAACTTGCTATTGTGGTACAGCACATTGTGCGAACTTATGGAAGGGGGCAGAATCCACCAGGCTGAAAGGCAGAAGCTGGAGAGCCAACAGCTTTTACAAGCTTGCATTTAGTAGCTGGGCATGTGGGTGGCAGGGACTGTAATTTTTTTGCGCTACAGAAATTTGCCGGCTACAGTCTACAGCTGGTGATTTGCTGCTGGTAGATGTGCTACTAGGACCTGGGACACCCTGTGCTACACCATCATCCCTGTCAGTGGTGGCTGCTGAGAGGTAATGACTCGATATAGCAAGGGCAGACTGAAGTGGGTATGGAGGAGGGGGGACAAATTTGTGCCCCTTTTGTGTGGCTTTTAGGTGCTCTTGCCAACAGGCTGTGTGGTTGGATGTTAAATGCCTCGTTTTGATTATTTTTTATACCCACTGTATATATGGAAATACATTGAAGTAGGTCATTGTATTTCAGTTATGATTTACGTTATAGATATCTACCTCTGTGTTTTTCCTGAAAAGGGGGGCCATATGGTAAGAGTGGGTGGGCCATTTAAATCAACCTGTTTCTTTGGCATGAATGGACAATTCAAAGGTTTACTTTTACAGGTATGTAATCATGTCACATGTGGTCACATGCCCATTATTATGGTAAGCTTGTGCGTAACCGAGTTAATCTACTTTTTTTTTACATTTTTTGTTATGACTGTGACTTTCTCATTTTATTTTGTCACATTGCTAATTATATATCCAGTTGTATTTTGTATGCAGTAGAATTAATTTTTTTACAGCTGCCATATAATGGCATGTTTTTCAAGAAGGCTATGGCATCTCCAAGCTTCAAGGAAAAAATATAGACATTTTAGACATGGGAGATAAAGAATACAATTATATGTAAATCTTAAAAGGGATAGTTCACCTTTCCAGAAAACATGAAAAAGGTGACATAACAACCACAGCATACCTGCACTCGCTGTCCTGTATTTACACAGCATACCTGCATCCGCTGCCCTGCATCTACAGCTTACCTGCATCCGCTGTCGCTGGCACACCACTCAACTGGAAGTCCAGCAGCTAGTACTACTACCACCTCTCGTGTGACTCTGCACTCCTTTGCCACCTGTCTGCTCTACCAGGGGTCCCGAGTCAGAGGAGTAAGAGAAGCCTTCCTCTGCAAACCAGGCTCTTCCTACCAGGTACACGACAGCACCAGACCTGGAGGAAAGTGCATATAATTGAACTATATTGAGATATAATTATATTTGCATTTTTAGAAAGGATTGAGTACTCAAAGCAGCCCTGAAGAAGGAATATAATTCCGAAACATGTTGGGATACATCGCAGCAACTCATGTGGACTGACCACAGTTTATCTCTGGCAGTACCCAGGGTGCAGTCTAGTATTTTTTTTTTGTTTTTCATATGTATTAAATGTTTTGTATTTTCTTTCTATACATGTATGTATACTATCTCTTGCCGTACCCAGCCCTTGCTCTTATCTTATTTTAAACTGGTATGAATGAAAGCGGCATTGTTTCCTTTTAACCTATCTACATTCCTACTTGATTTCTGTCTATAAAGTCCAGGGGGGTTATATCCTGCTGCACTTTTGTGCATCATACATATATCAGGATCTGTAGGAGTAGATCTGTCCCCCTTTCTGCTGCAGACCACTGAGACAAGATAGGGGTGAAGGTGAAGGGTGTGAGGCAGCTGCAGGAGAGGTGCGGAAGACACACAAAATGACCTGGTGGACCTTGTTGGACACATGTGAATTAGGGAGTCATCAATACATGTGGGATATTATCTGTGATTTTCCTGGCTGTTTTTGAGCTGATTAGTGAAATATTGTTTTACTTTGGTAACGCTTGGCATTGAACAGCAGTACTAATGAATTTTTGCTTTTTTTTAACATATGCGCTGTGTTTTATACTATCAGACATCATAAGTGAGCTGATTTACCTTGGATAGGTTTTTGCATATTTTTGGAAGAATCTATCGTCGGTCCCCCACTTCCATCAGACTTGGTGCCATTGTGGAGACTTTCTCCTTGTATTGCTACAGACCAATCTGACACCCAGCATAATGAAAGTCAACCGGACAGACGGAAACTTTACAGAAGAGCTATTGCTGTTGGAAACAATTTGAATTTAATGACAAATTTAAAAAAAAGCAGACTGTATTCCATTACCAGGTTATAATTCCTTCAGCGGTGAGCCGGTGAGCCTGCATTTTACCCACATTTGGAAAAGTAAGAAATAGAATGCAAATTCTAACTGACCCCACAGCCTGAAGTAATCTGTTCAATTAACTAAGTAATAGGCAGATGTAGAACACTATCTATGTTATCCTCTACTCTCTGAATTTCCTATATTGTTACCCTCCCCCTTCCCCATGTTATTCCCTTACTGATAGTTGTACAGGCTGACTAGCGGCTCAATGTGGTGACCTCCCAGACCTACAGTGAGAACCCATTTGGGGTAGGCTGGATTGGGCCATCAAGATTTGAACGAAGCCTATTTTATATGCCTTTGCAATGTTTTTTCATTACAATGATATGTACCATTGGCAAAAAAAATATATAGCAGACATAGTATTCATTATGTATTCACCTCTCCAGTACTCTCCACTGCATGATCCTCTACCAGTGTCAACAAAAGACTCCTCCAGGCATGAGGTAACAAGTTGCAATCCCCCTGTCTCACCTAATAGAACCTGGAGGACCAGTGGACTAGTAAAATGCAATGTCAGCTTATCAAGTCTGGGGATGACCCCCTCTTCCTGTAAAAAGACTGACTAATAGTTCTTCATGAATGGATGTTTTTAGACAGGTGTGATTTCTCTCTCCTCTGTAGGTGGCGCTGCGTTGCTGATAGCTGTACAGAGGGAATGGAGAATGAGAGGAACTCATTCGGTGTCACCAAGGGAGCAGTGCTTTAATTCGGCACCACAACACTAGTTGACCTCTGTGGCCATCTTTGGTGAGGACAGTGCTAATAAATTTCACTTTCCCTGTACAGTTGGCATGTATTTGCAAAATGGATAGGCAAGGGACAGGATCAATGTTGGCTAGGGACAGAACATGTAGTCCTAGAGAAAGGATTCCCTGCATTCCACTTTGCTTGGTGTGACATCCCTATACTTCTTGTGAGATTGCTGGGGAGTGATAAGTATCCTAGATCTTGCAAGAAGACACTCCATTCCAGTGCAAGAACATCTTCTTGCAAGATTTTGGCTGCTCTGCATTCCCCAGGATCTTGCTAGGAGGAATATGAAATCCTTGTCTAGATAAAGTAAGTGCATAATCTGCCTTTTTTTCTTTACATATCCATTTTTGAACTACTGTTAGGCAGTGCCAGAAGCGTAACTAGGACTTTCAAGGCACCAGTGCAAGAAACCATGAAGGGCCCCCCGGGCCACTGACTGGGGCCCTCCCCATTGATCCTGAGGCCCTTTTCTCATACCATGGGACCCTTTATTATGGTTCTGCTGGTTCTGCAGCGAGCCACTTTCCTGCTGTCTTGGGGTCGCCTCACGGTGGCAGAACAACAGAGCTCAGTCGCAAGTATAACCTTTGCGACCCTGGTAGTTCCACCATTGGTTCCAGTATTTTTATTTTTTTTACCATTCTACTTTATTTATTTTTATTTTTTTACAATTTTCTTTTTTTGTTTTGTTACATATTTATTAGGACCCCCATTGGGAGCTTTGGTGAAATATCTCACTTCTGAGACAGAGAAATGGACTGAGGACAGATTTATCAACCACAGCTGCACAGAATGAACATGAAAAGCTCGTATATTAAACACGGTTTACTATGGCTCAGCTCTGAATGAATACAAAAAAACAAGTGAGTAATCGGTATCAATCACTGACTATATTCAATAAGTGAAGACTCCACCCTGACAGACCCCTGTAGCAGCCAGAGGGAGGTGGGAGGGGGAAAACCGGCAGCACTTCAGTGGGGTGATGGGGACCGGCAAAGAGCACACAGGAGCCCAGGGCAGCTGGACATCAATAGGGAGGTGGTGGGAGCAGCATGTGGAGGAACCAATGTCCTCCATTTCCCGTCTGCAGCTGTTGAATGTATGTGGAAGGGAGAGGTGGAGATGTGGGAATCCATTAGCTACATGCAGGATTGGCTCCTCTATATTCCACTGCCCCCGTCGCTCTCCTATCCAGGCATATAGGGAGGCTGTTTAGACCCCTTGGGATTCCAATGGAACCGGGTAATAATGGCTACCCCTGCAACACCTGTAGATATGCCTCTGGGCAGTGCATTTCACAGGGGAAGGGGCTGAAACTAATAAATGGACTTCTTTTTACTGCAATTATCACTTTAAGCACATTGAGGAATCAGGAACTACGTCACTTGAAAATAATAATAGAGATGGATTAATGCTTTCATATATTTTATTTTTAAAAATAAAAGGAAAACATCAGCTCAGACTGTTTTATATATATATAGTACAAAAGAAATGGCCAATCACTCCCTCAAAATAATAAGTTTGGAAAGGGAAAGATAAAGAAATATTATAGAATAAATGTAAACCACATAGAAACCAGAGGATACCAAAATTAGCTCCCCTATTCCTAACCAAGCCAATCAAAATACCAAGCAAATGGGAAAACAATTATGAAATGTTATTTTGTATTTTTAAATGTATTTGCAAACACTAGCATGATCCGATGTACATTTAATCATTTTATATATAGGCACAAATGTGTGAACTTTTCTATATGTGCTCCATCAAATTCTCATTGTGTCCTGTAGAGAAGTCGGCTTCCTTCCAGAACCGGTAGATTTTCTCTTTGTACCATCTGTTGCTCGTCTATTGAACTGTAATCAGAGAGAGGTCAATGTCAGCAAATATTAAAATCATATTTAAATAATACATATTATTATTATTCTTTCGTACTTTCTCATTGATCTAGAGCACAACAAAATAACAGAAATACATTTACGTGGATTTGTATATCCAGTATCAATGGTGAATACTCAAAAAGAATCTGCCCATACATCAAACGATGATTATTTGAACATTGTTGGTTGCTTGATTGTTGGTCTTTATTTGGATACGCTGTATTTTATTAACAGATTTTTATTTCACTAGAGGTCATGTGAATATCATGTCTGCTTAAAGGGGAACTATAGAGGGTTTTGGTCAATTATATTTTAATTTTTTTTTTTTTTTGTATTGTAGGCAATTGTTATTACATATAAACATTCTATATACTGTATGCTGTTTCTGATTTTCAGTGTGTTGAGTGCTTGCTGGGTTGTCTAATAGCAAAGTCTAGAACCAGTTCTGTACTTCATAGTTGTAATGGAAGATGATTCAACTTTGTATCTAATCTGAGATCCTGCTATTAAATCTGTATTTACACCACAGCAGTGTTATATTTTTTTATGTAATATGTTTTTTTCATTAAGCTGGCTGCTTTTTAGAAAGAAAAAAAAGTGACCTGTACTATCTTATAACATCCATTGCTGATATTAGATAGAAGCAGATAGAACGAAGCTACTCACAGAAGGTGTAAGAGACTTGGAAGCCCTTCGCCTGGTTAGACTTGTCACTGTGGAATACGAGAACCATAGAATTGCCTTTGGAGTAATACACAGGGATGGTGCGACTCCCACAGAATGGACCCCTTTGTGTACCATCCATGAAGAGTTTTAGATAGTCGTACATACAGAAACTGGAAGACTCTAGATGGAAGTCACTTATGGTCAGGGCAATCTGAAAAAGAAATACAATTATGACGAACATGACAGCATTGTGTTCATGCAACAAAAAAATCATTTTGTTTTTTTGTTTTTTAAGGTTCATTGATGTTACAGTCTACCTGAAATAATATTTGACCTTAACGCCATATTAAACCCAAGAGCAGACATTTAGTATATTGCAGTTTACCAATTCTTACATGTGATGGCTGCTTTTTTTTGGCTTTCTTCTATGTTCATTTAGGGATCCAAGCAGCAAGTCTTTTGTTTTTCAAAAGCACAAGCTATCCAGCAGAATGTATCGGTTTACATGGATAAGCCAAATCATTCAACGCTGGCAGGGGTGCTTAAAATTATCATCTTTATTTATTCATGTAAAACATTTATCCCAAAAGGAAAGAAAAATGCTGTAGCTGATTATAAAATGTGAGCTGGAATTTGGATTCAACTTGTCAGTGTATTTAAACCTTCTAATACATTTATTCATCCACCTTGTCTACAATAGACTCAAGAAACTGATCAGCCCCCTCCCTTCCTCTCCCCTGTGCTCCTTTTACTCTCTAAAGGGGTGTCATAAATTACCCCAGTACTGCAAAGTCAAGTAAAGCTTTATAAACAGCTTACAAATGTCACTCCACCAGTTTTCAGCCAGCTTCACAAATTACCCCCAACACTTCTTGTCATCACTGGGTAATAGGGATGAGCCGAACACCCACCCCGTTCGGTTCGCACCAGAACATGTGAACAGGCAAAAAATTTGTTCCAACACGTGAACACCATTAAAGTCTATGGGACACGAACATGAATAATCAAAAGTGCTCATTTTAAAGGCTTATATGCATGGTATTGTCATAAAAAGTGTTTGGGAGCATGGGTTCTGCCCCAGGGGACATGTATCAATGCAAAAATAAGTTTTAAAAACGGATGTTTTTTTTGGGAGCAGTGATTTTAATAATGCTTAAAGTGAAACAATGAAAGTGTCATATTCCTTTTAAATTTTGATTCGGGGTTCCCCCGTGGGGAAACCCCTTGCCGCTCTTATCAATTAACCTTTACGTGTATTGTGGACCGACAAGTAGTTTTAAATTACTTTTTTTCCTTTAGAAATGTCATTTTGCTGTCAGACTGTTCTAAACACGGGAAACATGCGCCACTTTACAGGCATACTATAGACATCCCCCAGGTACGAAATTTAAAGGAATATTACACTTTCATTGTTTCACTTTAAGCATTATTAAAATCACTGCTGCCGAAAAAATGGTCGTTTTTGAAACTTATTTTAGCATAGATATATGTCCCCTGGGGCAGGACCTGGGCCCCCAAACACTTTTTATGACAATACCATGCATATAAGCCTTTAAAATTAGCACTTTTGATTTCTCCCATAGACTTTTAAAGGGTGTTCCGCGGCTTTTCCAATTTGCTGCCAACACCCAAAATTGTTCGCTGTTCGGCGAACAGCCAATGTTTATGTTGAACATGAGTTTTGACTCGAACATAAAGCTCATAAAGCTCATCCCTGCTGGGAAATGATCCAGAATGTCTTGGTGGTAGATAGTCTTAGAACAATCTACTTTAGATATGCCAACAGCCATGTATTTTAATGCCCTAAACAATACATTCTGTTTGCCTTCATTCAGGTAGGCCCTGGTGGACGCTGATAAATTCAAGGGAGATTGTATATTCAGATTGTAATGTGTCTGTCCAACATTAAATTTTGTTTGTGTGACAATTTTAGAGAAGGTGCAATTCCAGGTTTAGGGAGAATTTTGAAGGCATCTTGTTTTACCTTATATCCAACGGGAGCTGTGATGGTGAAGTTACAATTCATGTTTGGACTGTAGTTCCCTGGGTATCCCGGAGATGTAAAGCTGCCTTTAGAGTTAAAGTAGAATCCTCCACACTGAACTGTAAGAATATAGATATAATCAATATAGTAAAGAGATTTATAATAGTATATGACATCATTATATATATATATATATATATATATATATATATATATATATATGTGTATACATAGTTCTTCCACTCTGCAACCCTCAATGCAGAGCTCAGATGTAGAGATGGCCTGCACAGGCACCAAATGCTGCTTCAGGGCAGGAAGGGGAGAGAGTCACATGTTCTGCCTTACCCAGAAGTGTTTCACAGAGCACTAGTGAGAAAACAGGAGTGCCCTATGAAAATAAATAACTGTAGTGGAGATGGGTGGGCTACCATACAAACCTATTATTGTGTCCTTAATGGGATAAGTACAGATGCTGTAAAATCCATCTTGTCCCCCCCCCCCCCACTGCACTGCACTGAGTTAAATGCTTCTTTAGTCTAGAATATGATAACTACATTAAAATACGTACCTTATTTATCCCCCCCACAGGCTTCCTCCATGCTGTGCTACTGGTCCCTGAAGCTGCTTCTTTTTGCCATTCCCCTGGCTGTAGACTCTCAGATATCATCAAATACAACACAGGATCAGCAGTCATGCATTGTACATGAACATGTTGAGGGCTCGTCTACATATTGGAACATTGGAGAACATAGATGACCACTGGCTGCCAGGGTACGTTTTTGAACTTTCCCAATCTGCCCTAAGCAAAGCAAGTATTTAACCAATGTAGTGCTGGGGAAAAGGGAGTCTGGTCACTGCACTCCACCCTGGAGAATTTTGAATGACGTTGTCAAGTCCATAGGCCGCGTCCACACGGGCGGACTGTTCGCCCAACTTTGTCCGCTGAACAGTGTTTCAGCGGACAGTCCGCTCGTGTGTGGGCTTCAGCGGACAGTTTCAGCGGACAGTCTGACGAACAAAGTTTTTCAGAATTCCCGTAAGACAGTCCGCTGAAACTTGGTTTGAGCGGACAGTCCGCTCGTGTGTAGGCTTGTTCGACAAACTAAGTATCGCGCATGCTCAGAAAGGATTTACACGGCGAAGGTTGCATTGCAGTGTATAGGATGTTGATTTTCTAGTCCCGTCGTACGTGCCATTCACGTCATCGCGCACGCTTTCAGCGGACTGTTCGTTCATCGTGTGTGGTCAAGTCCGTTCATGCAAATTTTGAGCGGACTGTTTGTCGTACTGTTTGACGAACAAAGTTGGGCGAACAGTTCGCCCGTGTGTACGCGGCCATAGGAATTTAACAACCTCTTATGCCATGTACACACGGTCGGAGAATCCATCGGAATGTGTTCTATCGGACCGTGTCGTCAGATAATCCGACTGTGTGTGGTATGCATCGGACTGATTCCGTCCGAATCTCCGTCGGACCCAATTTTCCTGTTGGAAATATTTCCCGGCCAAATGGGCCGGTCAGACGTAATCCGATCATGTGTAGACAGTTTTGATCGGACCAAGTGCCACGCATGCTCAGATCAAATTCCTACATCAAAGCTATTGGCTACTAGCCTGAATCTAGTCCCATCGTAACGAAATTACGTCATCACGTTCTGAAAGATCGGATTTTTCGACAACTTAGTCCGACCGTGTGTATGCAACAGTTTCGGACACAATCCGTCAGACTAAATCTGACGAACAAAATCCTGCGGATTTGGTTGTGGAAATCTCCGACCGTGTGTACAGAGGCTTCGTTTTGCAGTAGGGCAGACATCAGGGATATACCGCAAGAAAGAGGAATCTATACAGTATCTGATCCAAAATAAGCCATAGATAGCCATATTATCACTCTTAAAGTTGTCAAACATACACATTGAACAATCTTTCAACAACTTTATAGTGTGAGGGCCTGACTGACTGGTAATTCTAATTGTATATACTAAGAAACGTCATGGATTACATCAAAGGTTGCAAATAGAATTTAGAGGACATGAAATTGTTGTGCCAATAGTCCCTCCTTGGGAGGGATCTCCTTTGTATCTATGAGTCTGCAGTGTCTTTCTCTGAACACTTACCTTACTATTAAAATAAATCAGAATACCTGAGCTATATGTAGCTTGGAAGCCGACCCCAGCAACAGCCCCGTCACTGACGAACTGGACCAGCATCTGGCTTGTGGAAGCGATGAGTAGAGGGATGGTTTGACTTCCGCACATTTTATCCAACAACACAGGAGAGTTCTTAGTGGGGCCGTCATAGATCCTCATGTAGTCTGAGTCACAGTTAGGAGTGGATTGGATATTAAAGCTACTGAACTTTAATGAAGCCTAAAAAAGTGACAGAAGGCAAATTTATTATCTACAGTAAACCCCAAACTTTACATATTTGTAACTGCAAACTGGATTAATGTGTACCGTATATACTCGAGTATAAGCCGAGATTTTCAGCCTCTTTTTTGAGGCTGAAAGTGCCCCCCTCGGCTTATACTCGAGTCATCGCTGTCTGCCTGCTCGATCAGCGTATCGAGCAGACAGACAGCGGCCATTCTAACATTCAAACGCCGCGCCTCCGCCTCCGCCTTCGCCTGTGATAGGCGGAACACTGAATTTCCCAGCAGCCTGTGTTCCGCCTATCACGGGCATCGTCTCATCCTCGTACTACGGACGAGGATGAGACGATGCCCGTGATAGGCGGAACACAGGCTGCTGGGAAATTGAGTGTTCCGCCTATCACGGACATCCGATAGGCGGAACAGCAGTCAGTGGGAAATTGAGTGTTCCGCCTATCACCGACGGAGGCGCGGCTTTTGAATCCTAGAATGGCCGCCGACGAAGAGCTGAAGGACGGAGGCTCGGCTCGGGACGGGACGGGCCGGGCCGGGACGGGACGGGCCGGGCCGGGACGGGACGCAGGCTGGACGGGACGCAGGCTGGACGGGACACAGGCTGGACGGGACGCAGGCTGGACGGACACAGGCTGGACGGACACAGGCAGGCTGGACACAGGTAGGCTGCACGGACACACACACACACACACACACAGACACACACACACACACACACACACACACACACACGGATGCATGGACACACACACACACACACACACACACACATGGATGCATGGACACACACACACACACACACGGATGCATGGACACACACACAGGGATGGATGGACCCACAGGGATGGACGGACACACAGGGATGGACAGGCATGTCTCACCCTCGGCTTATACACGAGTCAATAATTTTTTCCAGTTTTTTGGGGGTAAATGGGGGGCCTCGGCTTATATTCGGGTCGGCCTATACTCGAGTATATACGGTAATTGCAATATGATGCAATCGATTACTATATTAATGCTTGAACAGTCCTTCAGAAAAAAAAAACCACAAGAATATGTAGGATTCTAAGTTCTGTTACACAATCTTGCAGCTATAGATTTTTCCAGCTAAGATGTCTCTTGAAACATGTGTGTATTTTCCATTGATTTTCCATTTGACAGAACTCTTCTGCTCCTCCTGATTATTTGTTTCTTGTGGTTTCTTCAGGGAAACCAATAAGCTTAAACCAGACACATTTTGGGGAAGAAACAGAAGTCTTTTGTTTAACGCTATATTGAATTAAGTCAAAGAAAGCTGTGACTGTGGATATTGCAATACTGTTACTATTGGTAACATACTTGTAAGAACCAGAGCCCCAAATGAATCCAAGACCCATTTTGTTCCTGCTAAACCCCCATTCCTACAGTGACCTCACCATCCGATGTGGGGTAAAAGAAATCTGGAACATCAGAGATGCCAAAATAGGCTCCCAGCAATGTAGTGGTAATGATAGTCTGAAGACTGTAAAGTGGGCCATAATGAAGGGAAGTATTATTCCAACATATGGAGCAATTGGTGATTGAAGCAAAGTATGAGGTTCTGAGGTATATACATCCTAATATACCTAGGTTAGGGAGTTTTTGGACCTATTGCTTTGCACTATACTAGTCAAGTCTCTATTTTTTATTCATGTAAAATGTAGGTATTGTACAAAACAATCTTCAGATGGCAGTTTATTTTCACACCTAGGTTGGAAGACATTTAGGGTCACATTTTGCATGTCTACATCTGTCTCCTTACCAGTCCTGATGGAACCCTGATCAACCAAACGCAGTCACTATTATTAGGATAAGCAGAGGGATAGTTGTCAGAAGTTAAAATTCCTGTGTTATTATTAAGCAAAGTCGCACAGACACCTGAGAAGTGAAAAATAGACATATAAATTGTATTTAGTCACTGGAGGAATAAACTGATAATAATATTAACAATGAATTGGTGGGATACAGCGGAGGGGGTATTAACCTTCTATTAGATTAAAAATGCTGGAATTTTGAACTTAAAATTAAATGAACTTTGAGTTTAATCCCTTTATGTTGAAGAAAAAAGATCCTTAATGCCTCACTGCAGTGTTACAACTTTCACATATGTTAGTGAAACGGAACGTATCTTTACAACTACTTTGTGCATCCAGGTGAATTATACTTTGTTTGCTCAGGCCACATTGAGCCTTCATTTTATGGTAAAAATTAAATTTCCTGATACTTTACTCTTTTTTTTTCAAAGAAAACTGGCCAAATTGCAAAGAATATCATTTATTTTTTTTAATCTAGCTGTACCTTCCTTATCATTACCATATGACCCAACAAAAATAAATAACCCCAAATTAATTTGTGATGCAAGGGTATGCCACAGATGTGTACATTATTTATTTTATTTAATTATTGTACCCATAGTAGGGTCCAGAGACAAACATGCACATTTTGTTATTTTTTGTCAAAAAATATTTTTTGTAAAACTGTAAAAATGTACTTAAAATGCAATCATAAAGTATAATTTCTAATGTTTCAAACCCATAAAACTGGAATGTACAGAAACTTACTGCATTGATAAAGTCGGTTAATTTTAGTGACATCCAAGACGCTCAGTCCAATTTTCTGCCCAATGGACACATTGGGGTCAGGCTTGGGGACAATTGTGGGTTTATTTGAAGTGTTGCTGAATGCATAGCTGGAAAATGTTGAAAGGAGATAAGATTGACATATTACCTATAAAATATTTTATAATTTTTCAGTAATTTACAAACTAACATAAAAGTCATGACATACCCATCATAGTGCATCACTGAACCATAATCATATGGACTGCCCAGGTTATTAGTGTCCGCTTTAGCAAAATTACCCCAGTATCCTGGAACAAGACAAAAGCAGTGGTAATGTCTCTTTTTTGAAAACATGGCAAAATTCGCTTTGTGTAAATGTCTGCAGTACCTTTAGAGATATACTGGAAATTGATGTCAACAAAATTGTCACGATCACTTCTTACATGCTCATGGTGGAAGCCCAGGGCATGTTCTAGTTCATGTTGTATAATCCCCCTGTAGATGCAGCCTCCACCCAATGAAACTGTCTGACTTCCACCAATTCTTCCAACATATGAGTAACAGCTATAAATTGTAAATATACAGTTCAAAAAAGTTATGCTTCAATACCATTTGGGAGCCCAAGACAATCGTTTTAATAGAAACAATGATTGAATCTGAGCTACAGAAAGAAAACAATCAATATCTGTTTGTGCTAAGCTTTTGAAATTTCTAACTTATATCAGAGGTGTTTCCCTATGTATGTGCCCAATTCTAATAAGAGGTATGGAGATTGGGAGCTAAGTCACGTTGTGCTGGCTCCAAGCATTGGATCAATGCTCACTTTTGGACAGACATATTTGGTTTTATTTTCATTGTAAAATTTTAAGTGGAATCCATTGAGTCTGTTGACACTAAGCCCCACTCCCTCTCAGTCACTTCCATTTTCTACTATATACTCAATGTTAGCAGCACTGGGATAAATATCTTATGTCCCTGTGCATATTTCTGCTAGATACACAAAAACCAAGAAGCACCTCCTTGTTGGCTTGTGACTTTCACATATATTTGTAAATGTACAGAGGAGTTCTATATTTTTTTGTGAAGAAATTGAAAAGGAAAGCCATCGTGCACAAATAGGTACTGTAAAGTCTCAGGTGTTTATGTTTTAGATGCTCCCTACTGTGAAGAACTATGATAGACAATAGACAACCTTACCCATCATCAGGAGTGATGTTGATGTAATCACTTTCTGTTGTAAGAGGTACAAACCTCACACAAGTCAATGTGTCAAACTCGGCCATGGCGAGCACAATACTGTTCAGGTCACTGGGACCTGGAAACAGAGATAGAAGGTTGGGTTTCTACAAATAACAAATAGCAATGAATGCTTCAATGCAAGAGAAAAAAGAGGGAACTCACTGTATCTGGAATCTATGATGTAGGGAACAGGAACAGTACCATTATCACTTCTAGGCCAAAGGCAAGAAGGACAATTGATGGCGCTGCGGTCATTCTGTACCAGTATATCTCCTCCATACATGGTTGTTTTGCTATCTGAAAATACAGAAAATGGTTATAGATAATACAATAAAAAGCATTGGATTTAAGCTGCCCATACACTGTGAACTGGCTGAAGTTTGCTATGTGGGTGGATATGTCAGTCCTCTCTCACCTGACAACCTTTGATTGAAAAATGGACGGATGCAAACAGAAAATTTTAGAACTGACAGCGGCTGCATCTAATCATATTGAGTGATGGGGTATACAACAGAATAGAATAGGCACAGTGGGAATCTGTGTATCTGGAGAAACCTGCTAGATATTTTCATGCAGTCCAAAGGCCCGGCTTTACTCAGTTCCGTGACACAACACAGCCTTGTTTGGCAGGGGAGGAGACCTGATTTTGCTCTGCTGCAGTGAAGTTGGCCTCTTGAATCTTCCCATGCAGGACACAACTGAGAGCGAGCCCCCAGGGTAGAGCCTTCCCACTATGGAGGGCAGAACTTAGAAATCAGGCTAGTCCATCAGTGCATGATTTAAAGGATCCTGAAACTCATAACTTTATTGAGTATAATTGGTTATTGTTTATTAACTTGCCTTGATTTAGCACCATCATGATGCAGTAAAGACTCCTGTGGTTTAGAATAATTACCTTTATTAGCTTTCAAAATCTTGCTGAAGATCCCTTGTTGTGGCACTTCGGAGTCTTCACTCTTTGGGGCTGTGTATACAAAATACACATTAGGCACATCTAGTGTAATAATCATAACCAAAAAATTCAAGTGACTTAAGTTTCTGTAAATATTGAACCCATTTTATAAATTGAAATATCAATTCATGACAAAATAGGGTAGCTCTACAAAGCCATCCCTGATCTGGGAAACTACTGGTTGGGAAATCCTTTAAGTCTTTGCCTGATTCGCCATGATTATCATTTTTTGATCCGTCACCTAAGCAAAGGGAGATGACTTTGATGACTCTATTGCCTAAAAAACATGCAGACAATTATGTGTGCATTTAACATATTTTAGGAATGTCATTAAATGTAAAATATCTCCCTTGTGTAAACAGGCGAAAGCTCAAAACTGCTACTTGGACGTGATATCATCAGCCTCAGCAGAACTTTCCGAGCTTTCTCTCAAATGACACTTTATAGAATTCCTCTTCATTCCTCCCCCAGAAGTTAAATCAAAGTTTATGTGGGGAGGTGAGGGGAGGGACAGAGATGCTGGGCCAGCACAGACAGTAATTGGACACTCCCAGAAGAGGGGAGGGCTAAGAGACACAACGCGGGAGGGGGCTGCGCTAGCGAAGTGACTCTCACAGTAGTCAAAATGTCTTCAAAAGTTCAAAGCCACATTGCAGGTGAATAATAAATAATTTATAGAAAGTAAAATACCGTAAGCAAGCATTTAAAATAATTTATCTTTCTAGGGGTTTTATCTAAATTTAAATTGATGGATGGAGGGATGTTTACCATAAGAGCTAAAAAAATGTGGAATGGTCTTTCCTAGAGGCTGATTCTAGATGGAGAAGGAAAATAATTTTATAGATTATCTGGCCAGGTGGATTAGGACCAATGGAGCAGTGCAAACAATTTTTAATTTAGGAATTAGGATTTAGGATTAGGGATGTTATAAAAAAAAGGCTAATGAACGGGAGAAAAAAGCAGAACAAGCAAAACAGCTGATAGAGAACAGAAAGAAAGCAAAAATGATTTGTTAAATAAGAATGTTAAAAAGCTTACCATCTTTGTTCACTCCAAGTAGATGGTACTGGAAAGTAAATGTTTTGTATCAATATCTTATTTCAGATGTAATACAATAATAACAGATAACAAGTCTTGGCCCCAACTCATCCCCATCCGGTAGAGTCCCTCTCAGCCCTACTGGAAAGCTCTCAAAACAGAGGTAAAATCCTTTCTTGGACAGATGTTACCACAACAGTGATCATTGGAAGATTTTATCATATTCCCTCTTCTGTTCCCAATTATAACATTTTGGATTTCCCCTCACTTTTTGTCCTGCAGGCAATGGCCTGTACAAAAGTCAAATCTCCCTACAGGGGTCCCAGGCGGTAATAAGGAAGTATTAAAATCTAACAGGATTCCTAACCCCCCCACCGCTTTATCCAAAACTAAGGGGATAACTATTTTAGATTTGGTCACCTGTCCCCTGTACTGTTCATGTCAGCTCATCATCTCACCTGTATTTGTGCAGATAGAGGTAGACTGGTCACCAGCCCCGTAATACAGACCAGAAGCAGGAGGAAGACTTTTTCATTCATCTTGTTCAGAATTCTCCTTCACTGTAATGTGAAATATCTTCTCACTGAAGCTTGGTGTGACACTCATCTTCTGGATCACCTTTTATACAGGTACCAGAGAAGATCTGACCAATCATGAGACAGGAAACAAGATTTCAAGAATGACCTAAGTGGACGTGTATGGGAATTAGAAATGTATAATTATTTCATGTGTGACGCTATGGTCCTTATTGTCTTATTATTGTCTTGGTGTTCTGCTTTATAACTTGTAACTGATTGTCGTGGTCTCCTGACAATTGTCTTTAAATTGTCTAAAAAAGGTCTTGTGTAAGTAATATCATTATCAACTGTTTTTTTCAGCTAAAATCTAAATAAATTGGGACTGGTAATGTAATTTTACATTTATTTTTATATTCAAGGTTATACCCATTCTATGAGATAATTCATCACTACAGTGCCGTGAGCAATGATGTTTTTCAAAATGCAAAACCCCATAATAAACGAACAAATAATTTATCTTTTAATCTGAAATTTGATTGTATTAAATTAAAATTTGATTGCTTAAAGTGATATTAAAGTAATTTTTTTTTTCATAAAAAAAAAACATATTATACTTACCTGCTCTGTGCTGTGGTTTTGCACAGAGGAGTTCAAATCATCCTCTTCTTGGGTCCCCAGCCGGCGCTCCTGGCCCCTCCCTCCTGCTGAATGCCCCCACAGCAAGCAGCTTTTTATGGGGGCCCCCGAGGTAAGCTGCTGCTCTGTGTGTCCATTCAGACACAGAGCTGTGGTTTGGCCCCTCCTCCTCCCTCTCCTCATTGGCTCACTGACTTTGATTGACAGCAGGAAGAGCCAATGGCTCCCCGCTGCTGTCTCAGCCAATGAGGATGGGAGTCTCGGAAAGTCAAGACTCTCGTGCAACATCGCTGGATCGAGATGGGACTATTAGCGGGTCTGAGGGGGAGCTGCTGAAGGTTTTTTTTATCTTAACGCATAGAGATGAAAAAAAGCTTCTTAATTTAGAACCACTTCAGTTTGGGTAGTGCTGCTAGGCCTAAGCGCTAACCACTTTGCCACTGTGCCACTCTGGAGGTGTAGCAGGTTGCTAAACACTGAATACTATCTATGACTAGTGGCCATGCTGCTGCCTTCTTGGCAAAAAAAAGGTAGGGAGGAGACCCAAACAGCCTCATGGTGTAGTAATATTTTTTTCAGTAAAGCAGTCTTAAAACCAATAAATATTGCATCAAGTCAAAAAGGAGAATGGATATATAGCCGAGCAGAGAAAGTCCCAGAACCAGTGAATCCAAGCAGGCATGGCCTTTGTGGAACTCAGGCAACTAAATGCTATAATATTGTGATATAAGGCCTTTAGAGCTTTCAGCCACTTTGATCAAGTTGAAAATAAGGGTGGGAGATAGATAGCAATGCTGCATGTCCCCCTGTGCCCTGACTGCATGTTGAAACTGTAAGTAGAGAAACTGCATATGGGTGGGTATAGAGTAAACAGCTTGCAGGGAAGAAAAAGGTAACAGAAAACCATCCTTAAAACCCTGAGACATAGTAGCCGTCCCATATGCCTTCCACCGAGTGCCATGCGCTAACTTGGCTAGTTCTTAATAGTTATCATTGCGCCATATCACGCTATACTTTGTATACCCAGTGACATATTGTAGGTATTTAGCCTTGTTTCATGTTTTTTGAATAAGACCGTATGTCGGTAGGAGCTTATTTGGGTTAGCAAAACGAAGGGCCTCAAGACCCTTTGAGATTGAGTCACTCTGGATATGGGCCAGCATAATACAGGTAGTGGAGAGAATGTGATCTTCAATAGATTGTGTAGAGGCAAACCCAGGGCCAATTAAATGCTGAAGTTGCTCAGCTATATAATAGAGCCAGAGGTTAGGAAGGTCTAGGCCCCCCATCCTTAGGCCGTTGTAAATTTTCCAATTTTATTTGTGGTGTGCGCTTTCCCTATAGCAGAGTTTTGAAGATAGAATTCACTTTTCTAAACGTTTTTAAGGGAACAACCATAGGGGTGTTGTTCATATGGACTAACATGTCAAAATAAGAGTCTGGTAACACGTGGGACCTACCACACAGCACAGGAGAATGAACATTGTGATATGCTCTGTAGGGGACTTGAGTAAAGGGTAGAAAAGCTGGGACATCAGAATCATTTCAATGAGATTCAACTTACCTGCAACTGACAATGGCAATTTATTAAAAATTTAAATTTTATCACAGAATTTGTGTAGCAGGGGGGAGATGTTTAGTGAACCACACTGTAATGCCGCATACACACGAGCAGAATGTCCGACATAAAAAGTCAGACGGAAGCTTTTCATCATATATTCCGATTATGTGTATGCATCATCAAACTTTTTTTTACGAAAATTCTGACGGACCTATAAATAGAACATGTTTTAAATATTTCCGACGAAACCAATTCCTATCAGGGAAACCGCTCGTTTGTATGCTGTTGCGATAGACCAAAAACGACGCATGCTCTGAAGCAACTACGAGATGGAAGCTATTGGCTACTGGCTATTGAACTTCCTTTTTCTAGTTCCGTCATACTGTATGTGTGTACGCATGACAGTTTCAGCGGAACTCCGTTGGAAAAGGTTGTAGTATTTATGCGGTCAAAATATGATATTGTCTGCAGCTTACAATGCAGAATACATCTGCCCTGCTACACGTAGCTTGTTAACTGCATCCATGACACAGGAAGTACAATCACAGGAAGAAGGGTGGAGCATTACATAAGGGAAGTGTGTCATAACATCAGGAAAGGGAAAATGAGAAAACAAGTGCATTGCCACAAAAAGTCACTTGCATGTGAACTAAATATAAAGTCCATAGAAAATGGTTAGGAAAGCAATCTATAGAAATTTTAGGCCCCGTTGGGGCAGCACACAGGTGCTCCAATACTTTTGGTAATATAGTGTATTACTGCATTATGAGGTTGTTTGGCACCCCCCTATCCCAATTTTTTTTTTTTTTTACTGAAAATTATGCCACTTGATTATGTTAGGAACAGCACTTGAGCCCCCCTATATCCATTTGAATAACTCTCATAAAAAAAGGGTATTTCTTTATATTTTAATACCACCATGACAATGCTATGAACTGTCATAGAGAAGAAAACTGTATTTTTGTACTTATCTGTAAAATCAATTTCTTTGAGTTTATCATGGGACACAGAGCAGCCATATTAATCTTTACTCATAAGGGTTAGGTACCACCTATAGGTGATTGGACACTGGCAAAAAAGTAATGCCATGCACCTCAACATTGAGGGGAAGGACCTCTGTCTCCTGTTATATACTCAAAAAAATGGATTTTACAGGTATGTACAAAAATACAGTTTTCCTATCCTACATCACAGGATGTGCGCCATCTATGTGACGGTGACAACTCAGAATCCACCTGGTCCATCCTTACAGTGCTGGATGGAGAGGAAAGAAAGCAGCGAGGATTTCAAATCCCTGGAACAGGGAATCGGCTTGCGGGAGCCCTGACAGCTCAGGATTGTGGGAGGTAAGTACATCTTGGATAGGGGGGTGGGGATTGCATCTGTTGTTAGGTCACCCTTTCATGTTTTCTGGAAAGGTGAACTATCCCTTTTAAGAGTTACATACAGTATAATTCTATTCTTTATCTCCAATGGCTAAAATGTCTTTGTTTTTTGCCTTGAAGCTTGGAGATGTAATCCATAGCCTTCTTAAAAAACATGCCATTATATGTCAGCTGTAAAAAATCAATTGTACTGCATATAAAATACAACTGGATATTTACTTAGCAGTGTGACATAATAAAATGAGAAAGTCACAAAGTCATTACAAAAAATGTAAAAAAAAAAAAGTAGATTAACACGGTTACACACAAGCTTAAGTTACCATAATAATGGACATGTGACCACATGTAACATGATTACATACCTGTAATAGCTGTGAGCTAAAGTAAACCTTTGAATTGTCCATTCACGCCAAAGAAACTGGTTGATTTAATTGGCCCACCCACTCTCACCATCCTTTAAACAAATTTAAAAACAGGATCACTGAATTGGAAAAAGATCACCACATTTTGCTTTAATTACAGCCTTTAGATATGTCTCTACTAACTTTTCCCACTCTTCTTGGCAGAACTGCTCAGTTCAGTTAAATTTGATGGTGACCTTTTGTGGACTATAGTTTTCGAGTCATTCCACAAATTTCCAATGTCTGGGCAATGTCAAGTCTGGACTCTGACTAGGCCATGCAAGGACATTCACCTCCTCCTCCTTCAACCACTGTGTGGTCATTTTTGCTGTGTGCTTTAAGTCATTTTATGTTGGAAGGTAAACCTTCTTCCCATTGACAACTTTCGTGCAGAGGGCAGCAGATTTTCCACAAGAATTCAATTTTTTTTCTCCCATACATTTTTCTTCCCATCCTGACAAGTGCTCCAGCCCGTTGCAGAGAAACACCCCATAACAGGATATTACCACCTTCATACTTTACTGTAGGAATTGTGTTATTTGGATGGTGAGCTGGTGCAATACATTACAGCCACGAGCAATTTTAATGACATTTTTTCCTTTAGAAATTTCATTTTGCTGCAGTACTGTTATAAACATGTGGAAGATGCGCTACTTTACAGGCAGACTAAGGAGGGCCCCAGGCATGATATTTAAAGTAATATTTCATTTTTATTGTTTCACTTTAAGCATTATTAAAATCACTGCTCCTGAAAAAAATGGCCCTTTTAAAACATTTTTTTTTGCATACATGTCCCCGGGGGCAGTACCCAGGTCCCTATACACTTTTTATGGCAATAACTTGCATATAAGCCTTGAAAATTAACACTTTTGATTTTTCACATTAGTGTCCCATAGACTTTAACGGTGTTCTCATGTTTTGCACAAATCTTTTGTCCGTTCGCATGATCTGGTGCAAACCGAACCAGGTGGTGTTCGGCTCATCCCTAGTCAGTAAATGCCAATATTTGGTTAGTATGTGTTTTACCTGCTTATGTTGCAATGAGTAAGTGGTGATGATCCTAAGATCATTATTTTTTTTCCCAATTATTTATTTATTTATTTTTCAAAGAACTTTAAACTATTTTTTATTTTTTGGTGGCAACACCACTTTAATATGATTACATTTCAAATTAAAAGAGAAATGATCTGTTTTTTTATTATGGATTTTTGCATTTTGCAAAACATCATTGCTCACGGCACTGTAGTGGTGATGAGTTATCTCATAGAATGGGTATAACCTTGAATACAAAAATAAATGTAAAATTACATTTTAGCTGTAAAAATCAGTTGACGATGATATTACTTACACAAGAACTTTTTATGTCATTATAGACAATTGTCAGGAGACCACGACAATCAATTACATGTTGGACAGCGGGACACCAAGACAATACTAAGATGATAAGGACCATAGCGTCACACATGAAATAATTATACATTTCTAATTCCCATACACGTCATTCTTGAAATCTGGTTTCCTGTCTCATGATTGGTCAGATCTTCTCTGGTACCTGTATAAAAGGTGATCCAGAAGATGAGCGTCACACCAAGCTTCAGCGAGAAGATATTTCACATTACAGTGAAGGAGAATTCTGAACAAGATGAATGAAAAAGTCTTCCTCCTGCTTCTGGTCTGTATTACGGGGCCGGTGACCAGTCTACCTCTATCTGCACAAATACAGGTGAGATGATGAGCTGACATGAACAGTACAGGGGACAGGTGACAACTATATTTAGGAAAGTATAACATCCAATAAGTTACTGACAATATAAGCTAGTAGTGAAGTGTAAATCTAAAATAGTTATCCCCTTAGTTTTGGATAAAGTGGTGGGGGGGTTAGGAATCCTGTTAGATTTTAACTCTTCCTTATTACCGCCTGGGACCCCTGTAGGGAGATTTGACTTTTGTACAGGCCATTGCCTGTAGGACAGAAGGTGAGGGGAAATCCAAAATGTTATAATTGGGAACAGAACAGGGAATATGATAAAATCTTTCAATGATGACTGTTGTGGAAACATCTGTCCAAGAAAGGATTTTTTGAGAGGTTCCCAATAGGACCGAGGAGGACTCTACCGGATGGGGATGAGTCAGGGCCAAGTCTTGTTATCTGTTATTATTGTATTTAATTTGAAATAAGATATTGATACAAAACATTTACTTTTCAGTACCATCTACTTGGAGTGAACAAAGATGGTAAGCTTTTTAACATTCTTATTTAAGAAATAATTTTTGCTTTCTTTCCATTCTCTATCAGCTGTTTTGTTTCTTCTGCTTTTTCTTCCCGTTCATTAGTCCCTTTTTTATAATATCCCTAATCCTAAATCCTAATTCCCAAATCAAAATTAGTTTGCATTGCTCCATTGGCCCTAATCAGCCTGGCCAGATAATCTATAAAATGATTTTCCTTCTCCATCTAGAACCAGCCTCTAGGAAAGACCACTCCACATTTTTATAGCTCTTATGGTAAACATCCCATGCTTTAAAGAGATCTTTTTACCAATTTAAAACAAGGCAAATAAAACCCTTAGAAAAAAAATATTATTTTAAATGCTTGCTTGCAGTATTTTCCTTTCCATAAATTTTTTATTATTCACCTGCAATGTGGCTTTGAACTTTCGAAGAAATGTTGACTACTGTGAGAGTCACTTCGCTAGCGCAGCCCCCTCCCTCATTGTGTCTCTTAGCCCTCCCCTCTTCTGGGAGTGTCCAATTACTCTCTGTGCTGGCCCAGCATCTCTGTCCCTCACCTCCCCACATAAACTTTGATTTAGCTGCTGGTGGAGGAGTGAAGAGGAATTCTATAAAGCAGTGATTCTCAACCAGGGTTTCCGTGAAACCCCAGGGTTCCTCCAGAGGTTGCTAGGGGTTCCTTCAGCATTGGCAATTTCTGCTTCTCAGATAAGTTCCCACTGACACCATTGATCTTTTTAGCTATCTGTAAGGAGGTAATTCTTTCCAATGACCACAAGTGTAAGAACCATTCTTCCCACTGACCATCACACTAATGTATCATGAGTTGTAGATTTGTAATTTTTAGCAGGGGTTCCCCGAGAACTGAGAACTATTTAAAGGGTTCCTCCATGTTGAAAAGGTTGAGAAAGGCTGCTATAAAGTGTCAGCTCTGAAAGTTCTGAGTCTGCTCGGGCTGATGACATCACGTCCAAGCAGCAGTTTCGAGCTTTCGGCTATTTACACAAGGAAGATTTTTTACATTTAATGACATTCCTAAAATATGTTACATGCACATATAATCATCGGCATGTTTTTTAGACCCTAGCAACAGATTATTTTGGCCATCTCCCTTAGGTGACAGTATTTATGATAATCATGGTGAGTCAGGCAAAGACTTAAAGAATTTCCAGAACAGAGGTGTCACAGATCAGGGATAGCTTTGTAGAGCTACCCTATTTTTTCATTAATTGATAATTCAATTCATGATCAAAATTTACACAAAATTAAGTCACTTTAATTATTTGTTTGCGATTATTTCACTAGATGTGCTTAATGTGCATTTTGTATACACAGCCCCAAAGAGTGAAGACTCCGAAGTGCCACAAGGGATCTTCAGCAAGATTTTGAAAGCTAATAAAGGTAATTATTCTAAACCAGAAGATTCTTTACTGCATTATGAGGGTGCTAAATCCAGGCAAGGTAATAGACAAAAAACGATTATACTCAATATAGTTATGAGTTTCAGCATCCTTTTAATCATGCACTGATGGACTAGCCATTAGCATGTGAGGAGAAATATGGCAGTTTTGTCTAAGCCCTTGTACACACGGTCGGAGATTCCAACGGAATGTTTCCTATCGGAGCGTTTTGTCGGATATTCCGACTGTGTATGGTCTGCATCTGACTGTTTCCGTCGGAATATCCGACGGACCAACTTTTCCAACTTGCGAGTAAAATTTTCCGACAAAATGCTCCTATCGGACATACTCCGATCATGTGTAGCCTACTCCGACGGACAAAGTGCCACACATGCTCAGATCAAATTCCTAGACCAAAGCTATTGGCTACTAGCCTGAACGAAATAACGTCATCACGTTATGTACAATCGGATTTTCCGACAACTTAGTCCGACCGTGTGTAAGCAACATCACTTCCAGACCTCTTCCGGAATTACTCCGACGAATTTGGTTGTCGGAATCTCCGACCGTGTGTACAAGGGCTTAGGTTCTTCGTCATTGTTGAATGAGTCTTTAAAAATCACGATTCCATTTCTTAAAAGACTGATGGATTATTCCTATTCACTTCTACCATTACAGTGAAACTTGTGAGATAAAGAGGTGGGTTTATTAAAGACAAATAGACTGTTCACTTTGCAAACTTTGGAAATTGCACTTTGCACGGGAATTTAGTAGAAATTCAGCATCAGAATCTCTAGTAAAACTGTGTATTCTTCTGTTGCAATTTCCAGTTCTAAATCTACAATTGAAACTGAACTCCAAAAAAGAAAAATCATGAAATTAATGCAGCTCTGTTTTCCTTACTACATTTTAATTGTACTCTTTTAAATGCAAGCGATGTAAGTACCTTCATTGTAGAGCAGAGCTCAGACTAGAGGTGGGAGAGGTAGCACAATGAGTATGTTAGCTGTACTGTAGTGTATGTTCCATTGTAATAGGAGTAGAGAGCAGAGTGACAGACACATGAGATTATCAGACTTGTAAGCTCTTGTACACACAGTCGGACATTCCGACGGAAAATGTCCGATCGGACCGTGTTGTGGGCTCCATCGGACTGTTTCCGTTGGAATATCCGATGGACAAAGTTTTAGCCCTTGTACACACGGTCAGAGATTCCGACGGAATGTTTCCTATCGGAGCGTTTTGTCGGATATTCCGACTGTGTGTGGTCTGCATCGGACTGTTTCCGTCGGAATATCCGACGGACCAACTTTTCCAACTTGCCGGTAAAACTTTCTCCTATCTCCTCTTATCGGACATACTCCGATCATGTGTAGCCTACTCCGACGGACTAAGTGCCACGCATGCTCAGATCAAATTCCTAGGCCAAAGCTATTGGCTACTAGCCTGAACGTAGTCCCGTCGTAACAAAATAACGTCATCACGTTACGTACGATCGGATTTTCCGACAACTTTGTCCGAATGTGTGTATGCAACACAATTTTCGGACAAAATCTGTCGGACAAAATCCGACGGATTTTGTTGTCGGAATGTCCGACCGTGTGTACAAGGGCTAAGAGTTACTTCACTGCAGCAGGGCAAAATCAGGTCTCCTACTCTACAAAAACAGGGCTGTGTGTAATCAGGTGCTTACAGATTAGCTAGATAGTTTGATTTGGTTGCCCAGGTGGGAAGGGGTTAAGGTAGGCTTAGCATCTTCCCGGGCATTTCTAAGTTCTGCCCTCCATAGTGGGAAGGCTCTACATGGGGGCTCGCTCTCTGTTGTGTCCTGCATGGGAAGATTCAAGAGGCCAACTTCACTGCAGCAGAGCAAAATCAGGTCTCCTCCCCGGCCAAACAGGGCTGTGCTGTGTCACAGAACTGAGTAAAGCCGGGCCTTTGGACTGCATGAAAATATCTAACAGGTTTCTCCAGATTCCCACTGTGCCTATTATATTCTGTTGTATACCCCATCACTGCATATGGTTAGATGCAGCCGCTGTCATTTTTAAAATTTTCTGTTTGGATCCATCCATTTTTCAATCAAAGGATGTCAGATGAGAGAGGACTGACATAGCCACCCACATAGCAAACTTCAGCCAGTTCACAGTGTAAGGGCAGCTTAAATCCAATGCATTTTAGTGTAGTATCTATAACCATTTTCTGTATTTTCAGATAACAAAACACCCATGTATGGAGGAGATATACTGGTACAGAATGACCGCAGCGCCGTTAAGTGTCCTTCTTGCCTTTGGCCTAAAAGTGATAATGGTACTGTTCCTGTTCCCTACATCATAGATTCCAGCTACAGTGAGTTCCCTCTTTTTTCTCTTGCAGTTACGCATTCATTGCTATTTGTTATTTGTAGAAACCCAACCTTCTATCTCTGTTTCCAGGTCCCAGTGACCTGAACAGTATTGTGCTCGCCATGGCCGAGATTGACACATTGACTTGTGTGAGGTTTGTGCCTCTTACAACAGAAAATGATTACATCAACATCACTCCTGATGGCGGGTAAGGTTGTCTATTGTCTATCATAGTTCTTCACATAAAGAGAAACAGTAGGGAGCATCTAAAACATAAACACCTGAGACTTTACTGCACCTATTTGTGCATCATGGCTTCTCTTTTAAATTTCATCCAAAAAGAACTATAGAACTCCTCTGTACATTTGTGAATACATGTGAAAGTCACAAGCCAACAACAAGGTGCTTCTTGGTTGTCTCCTTTTTTTGTGTACCCAGCAGATATAGCACAGAGACATAAACAATCTATCCTAGCGCTGCTAACATTGAGTATATAGTAGGAAGATGGAAATCACTGAGAGGGAGTGGGGCTTAGTGTCAACAGACACAATGAATTCCACTTACAATTTTACAATGAAAATAAAACCAAATATGTCTGTCCAAAAGTGAGCAGTGATCCAATGCTTGGAGCCAGCACAACGTTACGTAGCTCCCAAACTCCATACCTCTTATTAGAACTGGGCACATACATAGGGTTACACCTGTTGATATAAGTTAGAACGTTCAAAAGCTTAGCACTAGGGATGAGCTGAACACCCCCCGGTTCGGTTCGCATCCAGAACATGCGAACAGGCAAAAGATTTGTCTGAACATGCAAACACCGTTAAAGTCTATAGAACATGAACATGAATAATCAAAAGTGCTAATTTTAAAGGCTTATATGCAAGTAATTGTCATAAAAAGTATTTGGGGACCCGAGTCCTTCCCCAAAGGACATTTATCAAAGCAAAAAAATAGTTTTAAAAACTGACTTTTTTTTGGGGAGCAATGATTTTAATAATGCTTAAAGAGAAATAATAAACGTGTAATATTCCTTTAAATTTCATACCTGGGGGGTGTCTATAGTATGCCTGTAACGTGGCGCATGTTTCCCATGTTTAGAACAGTCTGAGTGCAAAATGACATTTCTAAAGGAAAAAAAAGTCATTTAAAACTACTCACGGCTATAATGAATTGACGGACCCGGTAATACACATAAAAGTAATTGAAAAAAAACAGCATGGGATTCCCCGACAGGAAAACTCTGAACCAAAATTTTAAAAAAAATGCGTGGGGTCCCCTCACTCAAATTCCATACCAGGTCCTTCAATAATAAAAAAAATGGTGTGGGGTCCCCTTCAAAATCCATACCAGATCCTTATCCATGCACGCAACCTGGCAGGGTGCAGGAAAAGAGGGGGGCCCCACCCGCAGACTCCCACAACCACCAGGCAACTGCCCCCCTCTTTTCCTGTGGCCTGCCAGGTTGCCTGCTCGGATAAGGGTCTGGTATGGATTTAGGGGGTTACAAGTATGCCATTTATTTTTATTTTGGCGTGGGGTTCCTCCTAAAATCCATACCAGACCTGAAGGGCCTGGTATGGAATTTGGAGGACTCGTTTTTTTAAAAATAATTAGTTCTGGGTTCCACTGTGGGGGAATCCCATGCTGTTTTTTTTCAATTACTTTTATGTGTATTGCTGGGACCGACAATACATTATAGCCACGAGTAGTTTTAAATTACTTTTTTTCTTTTCGAAATTTAATTTTGCTCTCAGACTGTTCTAAACACAGGAAACATGCGCCACTTTACAGGCATACTATAGACACCCCCCAGGTACGAAATTCAAAGGAATATTACACTTTTATTGTTTCACTTTAAGCATTATTAAAATCACTGCTCCCGAAAAACAGCTGTTTTTAAAACTTTTTTTTGCATTGATACATGTCCCCTGGGGCAGGACCCGGGTCCCCAAACACTTTTTATGACAATAACTTGCATATTAACCTTTAAAATTAGCACTTTTTATTTCTCCCATAGACTTTTAAGTGGTGTTCCGCGGCTTTCGAATTTGTCATGAACACCCCAAATTGTTCGCTATTCAGCGAATTGGCGTACAGCCAATGTTTGAGTCAAACTCATGTTTGATCCCAAACATAAAGTCCATCCCTACTTAGCACAAACAGATATTGATTGTTTTCTTTCTGTAGCTCAGATTCAATCATTGTTTCTATTAAAACTATTGTCTTAGGCTCCCAAATGGTATTAAAGCATAACTCTTTTGAACTGTATATTTACAATTTCTAGCTGTTACTCGTATATTGGAAGAACTGGTGGAAGCCAGATAGTTTCATTGGGTGGAGGCTGCGTCTACAGGGAGATTATACAACATGAACTAGAACATGCCCTGGGCTTCTACCATGAGCATGTAAGAAGTGATCGTGACAATTATGTTGACATCAACTTCCAGTATATCTCTGAAGGTACTGCGGACATTTACACAAAGCGAATTTAGCCATGTTTTCAAAAAAGAGACATTACCACTGCTTTTGTCTTGTTACAGGATACGAGGGTAATTTTGTTAAAGCGGACACTAATAACCTGGGCAGTCGATATGATTATGGTTCAGTGATGCACTATGATGCGTAAGTCATGACTTTTGTGTTAGCTGGTAAATTACCCATGAATTATAAAACATTTTTAAGGTAATATGTCAATCTTATCTCCATTCAACATTTTCCAGCTATGCATTCAGCAACACTTCAAACAAACCCACAATTGTCCCCAAGCCTGACCCCAATGTGTCCATTGGGCAGACAATTGGACTGAGCGTCTTGGATGTCACTAAAATTAACCGACTTTATAAATGCAGTAAGTTTCTATACACATGTTATGGATTTGAAACATTAGAAATTATACTTTTTTTTTATTATTGCGTTTTAAGTGAATTTTTAGTTTTTCAAAAAAAATAATGTTTTGAAAAAAAAAAAAAAAAATGTGCACTTTTGTCTTTGGGCCCTACTATGGGTATACACAATAAATAATGTACACATCTGTGGCATCCCCTTGCATCTCAAATTCATTTTGGGTTATTTATTTTTGGTGGGTCATATGGTAATGATAAGAAAGATACAGCTAGATTTAAAAAAAAAGAATGATATTGTTTACAATTTGGGCAGTTTCCTTTGAAAAAAAAAGTACAACATCAGGAAATGTAATTTTTATCATGAAATGAAGGCTCAAATTGGCCTGAACAAACAAGCTATAATTCACCTGGACACACAAAGATACGTGCCGTTTCAGTAACACATGTGAAAGTTGTAACACTGTATTGAGGCATTAAGAATCTTTTATCTTCAACGTAAATAGGTCAAACTCAAGTTAAACTTGATTTTAAGTTCAAAATTCCAGCAGTTTTAATCTAGTAGAGAGTTAATACCCCCTCCCCTGTTTCCCACCAATTCATTATTAATATAATTATCAGTCTATTCCTCCAGTGACTAAATACAATTTATATGTCTATTTCTCACTTCTCAGGTGTCTGTGCAACTTTGCTTAATAAGAAGACAGGAGTTTTCACTTCTGCCAACTATCCTTCTGCTTATCCCAATAATGGTGACTGCAGTTGGTTGATCAGGGTTCCATCAGGACGGGTAAGGAGACAGATGTAGACATGCAAAATGTGACCCTAAATGTCTTCCAACCTAGGTGTGAAAATTAACTAGAAGATTGTTTTGTACACCACCTACATTTTACATGAGTAAAAGATAGAGACTTAACTAGTATAGAGCTACACAATAGGTCCAAATTCTCCCTACCTGAACATCACACATTGAAGTGGAGCCATTGCGGTAGTTTGACTTTATGGCTGAGACAGAGGTATAGAATAGGTCTTTTAAGATGGAAATGTCTCTGAACCTCATACTCTACTTCAACCACCAATTGCTCCATATGTTGGAATAATACTTCCCTTCATTATGGCCTACTTTATAGTCTTCAGACTATCATTACCACTACATTGCTGGGAGCCTATTTTGGCAACTCTGATGTGCCAGATTTCTTTTACCCCACATCGGATGGTGAGGTCACTGTAGGAATGGGGGTTTAGCAGGAACAAAATGGGTCTTGGATTCATTTGGGGCTCTGGTTCCTACAAGTATGTTACCAATAGTAACAGTATTGCAATCACAGTCACAAGTTTCTTTAACTTAATTCAATATAGCATTAAACAAAAGAATTCTGTTAAAAGTTTCTACTCCCAAATGTGTCTTGTTTAAGCTTGTTACCCTGAAGAAACCACAAGCAACAAATAATCAGAGGGAACAGAAGAGTTCTGTCAACTGGAAAATCAATGGAAAATATGCACATGTTTCAAGAGACATCTTAGCTAGAAAAGTCTATAGTGCAAGTTTGTTAGAATCAGAAATTAGAATCCTAAATATTCTTGTGTTTTTCTTTTTTTTTCTGAAGGTCTGTCCAAGCATTAATATAGTAATCGATTGCATCCTATTGCAATTACATTGCAATTACATATTAATCCAGTTTGCAGTTACAAATATGTGAAGTTTGGGGTTTACTGTAGATAATAAATTTGCCTTCTTTTGCTTTTCAGGCTTCATTAAAGTTCAGTAGTTTTAATATCCAATCCACTCCTAACTGTGACTCAGACTACATGAGGATCTATGACGGCCCCTCTAAGAACTCTCCTGTATTGTTGGATAAAATATGCGGAAGTCAAACCATCCCTCCACTCATCGCTTCCACAAGCCAGATGATGGTCCAGTTCGTCAGCGATGGGGCTGTTGCTGGGGTCGGCTTCAAAGCTTCATATAGCTCAGGTATTCTGATTTATTTTAATAGGAAAGAAAGTGTTCAGAGAAAAACACTGAAGACTCATAGATACAGAGGAGATCTCTCCCAAGGAGGGACTATTGGCACAACAGTTTAATGTCCTCCAACCTCTGTTTGCAACCTAATACATTACATTTCTTAGTGTATACAATTAGAATTACCAGTCAGTCAGGCCCTCACACTATAAAGTTGTTGATCGATTGTTCAATGTGTATGTTGGTCAACTTTAAGAGTGATAATACTTACCTCTATGGCTTATCTTGGATCAAATACTGTATAGATTTATCTTTCTTGCGGCAAATCCCTGCTGTCTGCCCTACTGAAAAACTAAAAGGTTGGAGAATTCCCATGGACTTCTATACAGTTGACAATGTCATCCAAAATTCTCCAGGGTGGAGTGCAGTGACCAGACTCCCTTTTCTCCAGCAATACATTGGTTAAATGCTTGCTTTGCTTAGGGCAGGTTGGGAAAGTTCAAAAAATTACTTTGGTAGCCAGTGGTCATCTATGCTCTCCAATGTCCCAGTATGTGGGCGAGCCCTCGAAATGTTCATGTACAATGCATGACTGACGATCCTGTGTTGTATTTTATGACATCTGAGAGTCTAGAGCCAGGGGAATAGCAAAAAGAAGCAGTTTCAGGGACCAGTAGTACAGCATGGAGGAAGCCTGTGGGGAGGGGGATAAATAAGGTAAGCATTTCAATGTAGTTATCATCTTCTAGACTAAAGAATCATTTAACCCAAGCAGTGCAGTGAGGGGAACAAGATGGATTTTACAGCATCTGTACTTACCCCCTTTAGGACAAAATCATAGGTTTGTATGATAGCCCACCCATCTCCACTACAGTTATTTATTTTCATAGGACACTCCTGTTTTTTCACTAGTGCTCTGTCAAACACTTCAGGGTAAGGCAGAACATGTTACTCTCTCCCTTTCCTGACCTAAAACAGAGAGTGGGGCCCTAGCCTAAGATAAACCTGGAACTCTGAAAGGGAGGATGAAAATATATATACATTAACATAAAATGATGGCATATACTATTATAAATCTTTTTACTATATTGATTATATCTATATTCTTACAGCTCTGTGTGGAGGATCCTTCTTTAACTCTGAAGGCAGCTTTACATCTCCGGGATACCCAGAGGACTACAGTCCAAGCATGAATTGTAACTTCACCATTACAGCTCCTGTTGGATATAAGGTAAAACAAGATGCCTTGAAAATTCTCCCTGATTATTGGACTTCCTCATTCTCTAAAATTTTCACACAAACAAAATGAAATGTTGGACAGATACAATACAACCTGAATATACAACCCCTTTGAATTCCTGTGATGACAGGAAGTGTTGGTGGCAATTTGTGAAGCTGGGAGAAAACTGGTGGTGTGACATTTGTAAGCTGTTTATAAAGCCTTACTTGACTTTGCATCACTGGGGTAATTTCTGCCATCCTGGTTGGGAGTAGCAGGAGCACATGGGAGAGGAAGGGAGGGGGCTGATCAGTTTCTTGAGTCTATTGTAGACAGGTGAATGACAAAGAAATTAGCCAGTAATGTAGGAGGAGCACAGCAGATCTCCCAGCTCTGGATGTTTTCTTCCTTGTCTGGCAATTGTAGATTGGTGACCATTACACCGCAGGAATACAAAGGACTTCCTTTTTCCCTACAAGATTTCTAAGCAATGCCTTTTATGTGCATCATCATCCCTAAAGCGACATAAAACATTTAAAACAAAAATTTTTTTTTCACATTAGTAATCATTAGACATGTGCAATTAGTTTTGTAGGAATCGAAAATTTGTACGAATTTCCTTAAACAAAATACGAATTTTTATGCATATGAATTCTGTACGAAATTTCATTTAAGAATTTCGGATCCAAATTTATAACGAACATTCTTAATTGTTACGAAAAATTAATGAATTGGCAAACTGCAATATTATAAATGTTTGCTCTTGGGTTTAATATGGCTTTTTGGTCAAATATTATTTCAGGAAGACTGTAACATCAATGAACTGTAAGCCCTTGTACACACGGTCGGACATTCCGACAACCCCTGACGGATTTTGTCCGTCAGGGGTTGCATACACGCTGTTGCATACACGCAGTCGGACAAAGTTGTCAGAAAATCCGATCGTACTTAACGTGATGACTTTATTTCGTTAGGATGGGACTACGTTCAGGCTAGTAGCCAATAGCTTTGGTCTAGGATTTTGATCTGAGCATGTGTGGCACTTTGTCCGATCGGAATTCTCTACACATGATCGGACAAAGTCCGATCAGATCATGTTGCCGGAAAATTTTATAGCCCAGCTGGAAAACTTGGTCCGTCGGATATTCCAACGGAAACAGTCCGATGGAGCCCACACACAGTCGGATTATCCGACAACATGCTCCGATCGGACATTGTCCATCGGAATATCCGACCGTGTGTACAAGGGCTAAGAAACAAAAGATTCACTCACTTTTATGCAATAAAAATGATTTGTTTGCTGCATGAACACAACGCTGTCATGCTCGTCATAATTTTTATTTCTTTTTCAGATTGCCCTGACCATAAGTGACTTCCATCTAGAGTCTTCCAGTTCCTGTATGTACGACTATCTAAAACTCTTCATGGATGGTACACAAAGGGGTCCATTCTGTGGGGATCGCACCATCCCTGTGTATTACTCCGAAGGCAATTCTATGGTTCTCGTATTCCACAGTAACAAGTTTAATCAGGCAAAGGGCTTCCAAGTCTCTTACACCTTCTGTGAGTAGCTCAGTTCTATCTGCTTACATCTAATATCAGCAATGGACGTTATAATATAATACAGGTCACATTTTTTTTTTCTAAAAAGCAGCTTAATGAAAAAAAAAATATTGCATAAAGAAATGTAACACTGCTCTGGTGTAAATACAGATTTAATAGCAGGATCTCAGATTAGACACAAAGCTGAATCATCTTCAATTACAACTATGAAGTACAGAACTGGTTCTAGACTTTGCTATTAGACAACCCAGCAAGCACTCAACACACTGAAAATCAGAAACAGCATACAGTATATTGAATATTTATATATAATAACAATTTCCTACAATAAAAAAAACAATACAAAAGAAACTAAAATACAATTGACCAAAACCCTCTATAGTTCCCCTTTAAGCAGACATGATATTCACATGACCTCTAGTGAAATAAAATCTGTTAATAAAATACAGCGTATCAAAATAAAGACCAACAATCAAGCAACCAGCAATGTTCATATAATCATCGTTTGATGTATGGGCAGATTCTTTTTGAGTATTCAGCATTGATACTGGATATACAAATCCATGTAAATGTATTTCTGTTATTTTTTTGTGCTATAGATCAATGAGAAAGTACGAACGGATAAGGTCTATGTATTATTTAAATATGATTTTAATATTTGCTGACAGTGACCTCTCTCTGATTACAGTTCAATAGACGAGCAACAGATGGTACAAATAGAAAATCTACCGGTTCTGGAAGGAAGCCGACATCACTACAGGACACAATGAGAATTTGATGGAGCACATATAGAAAAGTTCACACATTTGTGCCTATATATATATAATGATTAAATGTACATCGGATCATGCTTGTGTTTGCAATTACATTTAAAAATGCAAAATAACATTTCATAATTGTTTTCCCATTTGCTTGGCAGTTTGATTGGCTTGGTTAGGAATAGGGGAGCTAATTTTGGCGTCCTCTGGTTTTTATATGGTTTACATTTATTCTATAGTGATAATTCTTATTTCTTTATCTTTCACTTTCCCTACTTATTATTTTGAGGGGATGATTGGCCATTTTTTTTAATAATATATATGACACTCTGATCTGATGTTTTCCTTTCCTTTTTAAAAATAAAATCTATTAAAGCATTAATCCATCTCTATTATTATTTTCGAGTGACGTAGTTCCTGATTCCTCAATGTGCTTAAAGTGAGAATTGCAGTAAAATGAAGTCCATTTATTAGTGTCAGCCCCTTTCCCTGTGAAATACACTGCCCAGGGGTGTACCTACAGGGGTTGCATGGGTAGCTATTGTGACCCGGCCCATGGAAATCCCAGGGGGTCCACGTGGGATCCCTGTATGCCTGGATAGTAGAGCGATGGGGGCGGTGGCTTAGCGAGGAGCAAATCCTTCATGTAGCTAATGGATTCCCACTTTTCCTCCTCTCCTCCTCTCCCTCCCGCATACATTCAGCAGCTGCAGAAGGGAAATGGAGGACATTGTTTCCTCCACATGCTGCTCTAACCACCTCCCTATTGCTGTCCAGCTGCCCTGGGCTCCTATGTGATCTCTCCTGGCCCCTATCACCCCACCCCCACAGTGCTTCCAGGTTTCCCCCTCCCACTTCCTGCTGGCTGCTCCAGGGGTGTGTCAGGGTGGAGTCTTGACTTAATGAATAGAGTCAGTGACTGATACCGATCTCTCACTCTGTTTTTCTTTTTTATTCATTCATAGCTGAGCCATAGTAAACTGTATTTACTATGCCCTAGTTTCTGAATGAACAGGAAGCTCTGAGCAAGCTATTCCTGTTCATTCTGTGTAGCTGAGGTTGCAGAGAAAGGGGTTAATGAATTTGTCCTCAGTCCATTTCTCTGTCTCAAAAGTGAGATATTTCACCAAAGCCCCCCAATGGGGGTCCTAAAAAAAATGTACAAAAAAAAAAGTATTGTAAAAAACTAAAAATAAAGAAAGTAAAATGGTAAAAAAAAAAAAACTACTAGTACCAGTGGCAGAACTACCAGGGTCACAACGGTTATACTTGCGACTGAGCTCTGGTGTTCCACCATTGTGAGATGACCCCAAGACAGCAGGGAAATGGCTAGCTGTGGGACCATAATAAATTGTCCCACGATTGGAGTAAAGGGCCCCGGGATCAGTGGGGAGGGCCCCAATCAGTGGCCAGGGGGGCCCTTCATTGTTTCTTGCACTGGTGCCTTGAAATTTCTAGTTACACTTCTGGCACTGCCTAATAGTAGTTCAAAAATGGACCTGTAAAGAAAAAAAGGCAGATTATGTACTTACTTTACCTAGACAAGGTTGATCTCATATTCCTCCTAACAAGATCCTGGGGAATGCAGAGCAGCCAAAATCTTGCAAGAAGATGTTCCTGCACTGGAATGGAGTGTCTTCTTGCAAGATCTCGGGTACTTATCACTCCCCAGCAATCTCACAAGAAGGATAGGGATGTCACACCATGCAAAGTGGAATGCAGGGATGAGAAAAGCATGTAATCTAACTTTTTAATTTAAAGAATGGCACAGTTATTATTTGGTTTAGTGGAAGTAATAAATAACAGGTAGAGAACAGCGGCAAGGCATTTGCTTAACAGTCTCAAGCAAGTTGGTAACAGCATCTCACTGACAAAGGCGTCACAGGTACAAAAACTCTCAGCCATGTTATGGGCACAGCTGAATAGTTCCAGTACATATAGTGTCACCTTGATGAGGTTGACATTACCAGATCAGCTTCTGGTTGAAGAGGGGTGGCTATTTGGTAGGGTGCGTTATAAGCTGCACTGAGCAGACCAATGGCTGATCCTTATCACCGGCTCTAAAGTCCAGAGCTAGCAAAGCCAGCAAAGGTGTCCCTATTCTGTCCCTCCACCTCAGGATCCTTTCTCCAGGACTAGAAGCTCTGTCCCTAGCCAACATGGATCCTGTCTCTTGCCTATCCATTTTGAAAATGTATGCCAACTGTAGAAGGGAAGTGCAATTTATTAGCACTGTCCTCACCAAAGATGGCCACAGAGGTCAACTAGTATTGCAGTGCCGAATTAGAGCACTGCTCCCTTGGTGACACCTAAGGAGGCTCAGAGGAACAAAGTTCCTTTTATCCTCCATTCCCTCTGTACAGCTATCAGCAATGCAGCGCCACCTACAGAGTACAGAGAAAACCGCACCTGTCTACAAACATGCATTAATGAAGAACTATTATTCAGTGATTTTTACAGGAAGAGGGGGTCATCCCTGGACTTGATAAACTGACATTGCATTTTGCTAGTCCACTGGTCCTCCAGGTTCTGAATAACCTATTAGGTGAGACAGGGGGATTGCAACTTGTTAACTCATGCCTGGAGGAGTCTTTTGCTGACACTAGTATAGGATCATGCAGTGGAGAGTACTGGAGAGGTGAATACATAATGTATACGATGTCTGATATATTTTTTACTTTTGCAAATGTGGGTAAAGTGCAGGGTCACAGTAATATAATACATGATCAGCATAGGCTTTTGTGTCCCCTATTTATGAGAAATGACCCGAGGTCGAGGATAAAGATTTCATAAAATGAAAAAAATATTGATAGAAATGTAATTGGAATACCATAGACCAAAATCCACTATAGTTCTCCTTTAAAGCGGTTTGGTACCTAAAAATGAAACTTCATGTTATTAAAATCCCCAGATAGAATACTTACCTAAATGAACCCTGAAAAAAAAAATATTCTTTACTTACCTTTTATTTCAGATGTTTCTGCTGACTTCCGGGTTGTCCTCCCGTGGGAGTAGGCGTGGCTATCGTCCTCGCAATGGTCCCTGGGAAATTTCTAAGCTATTTCCCAAGAATCCATGGGGGGACAATGAAATTGCGAAATCTCGCGAGATTTCGTTAGGAGGCCGGTCACGTGACGAGGGCTTGTCCGAATTTGCCATTTTTAAAGTGGGCAGGCAGCTGTATCTGCCATTACCACCATTGCACACGAGGAAGCAAAACAAAGCACACAAAGGAAACAGCACTTTTTCATTGCTGCTCACTGCTATCACTGAGCATGTGCGAGATGGAGCGGAGCATGCTGGGAGCCGAGCGTCATTGATATACAGGAAGTAAATGCCTGTGGGCTTCAGACGCCCACACTTAAAATGGAAAACGCCAGAGCACTTTTTTAAAAGTCATCCCGAGGAAAAGAATCGTCGCGCCGGGGGTCAAAAAAACGCCGGATGTGGATGCTAAGCGAAGGTAGCAGTCGCCCACCTGTGACACAGGTAAGAAAAAAAAAAGAGCGGAATCCCGCTTTAAGCAAGCATGATATTCAGATTACCCCCAAAGGAATTTTAATCTGGTAATGGAATACAGTCTGCTGTTTTTGTTTTTTTTAATTTGTCATTAAATTCTAATAATTTTCAACAACAATAGCTCTTCTGTAAAGTTTCCGTCTGTCCAGTTGACTTTCATTATGCTGGGTGTCAGATTGGTCTGTAGCAATGTAAGGAGAAAGTCACCACAATGGCACCAAGTCTAATGGAAGTCAAAATCTTCCCACACTTTCCACATGCATTCTCCAGCAACTCATACCCGCCCAAGGTACACTCAGCCAGACGTCTTTGTGGTTACATCTGCAATCCAGTATCAGTGAAGGTTCCACAGCCAAACACAACCAGGCCACAGATGTGTTTACCTTCATTTCATCGCTCTAGATGGGAAGTGATTAAACGTTTACCACAATGGTACGAGTCTTCGAAACACAGCAGATTGTCACCAAGTCTGATGGAAGTCAAAATCTTCCCACACTTTCCACATGCATTTTCCAGCAACTCATACCCGCCCAAGGTACACTCGGCCCGACGTCCTTGTGGTTGCATCTGCAATCCGGTATCAGTGAAGGTTCCACAGCCATGCACAACCAGGCCACAGATGTGTTTACCTTCATTTCATCGCTCTAGATGGGAGGTGGTTAAAGACTTACCACAATGGTATGAGTCTTCGAAACACAGCAGATTGTCACACAGGCAAAGCACACAGGATTTCTTCTAGAAGTGCTCTTGTCTTGCTCTTCCCACTTCTTCTATTGGTCATGTAGCTTCATGACTTGAATTTTTGGCCACAAGGTTCTTGTTTTCCTTTTTGAAGCCAGCATAAGAAAAACGTGATTGCCAAAGACAGGGACTGACAATAGCTTCTTCCAAAAATATGCAAAAACCTAAGGCAAATCAGCTCACTTTGGATATCTTCTGAGTTTTCAGAGATAGTATAAAACACAGCACATATGTTAAAAATAGCAACAATTCATTAGCACTGCTGTTCATTGTCCAGCGTTACCACAGCAAAACAATATTTCACTAATCAGCTCAAAAATAGCCAGGAAAATCACAGATAATGTCCTGTATCCTGTATAGACATGTATCGATGACTCCCTAAATCACCTGTCCAACAAAAAGTCCTCCAGGCCATTTTGTGTGTCCTCCACACCTCTCCTGCAGCTGCGTCAAATCCTTCACCTTCACCCTTATCTTGTCTCAGTGGTCTGCAGCAGAAAGGGGGACAGATCTCCTCCTACAGATCCTGATATATGGATGATGCACAAAAGTGAAGCAGGATATAACCCCCTTGGCTTCTCTTACTCCTCTGACTCGGGACCCCTGGTAGAGCTGATAGGTGGCGCAGGAGTACAGAGTCACACGAGGGCCAGTAGCTGTGCTAGCTGCTGGGCTTCCAGGTTGAGTGGTGTGCCATATGACAGCGGATGCAGATATGCTGTGGATGCAGGACAGCAGATGCAGGTAAGCTATAGATGTATGGCAGCGGATGCAGGTATGCTGTGAATGCAGGACAGCAGATGCAGGTAAGCTATAGATGTAGGGCAGCGGCTGCGGGTATGCTGTGGATGCAGAACAGCGGTTGCAGGTAAGCTGTAGATACAGGACAGCGGATGCAGGTATGCTGTGGATGCAGGACAGCGGTTGCAGGTAAGCTGTAGATACAGGACAGTGGATGCAGGTATGCTGTGGACGTAAGTCAGTGGACCCGGACCTACACCGGCTGGGGTCAGACAAGCCGGATCATACACAATGCAGTCAGATAAGGTACAGATGCAGAGACTGGAGAGTGGTCAAAGTTCAAGCTGGGGTCGATACAGTTGGAGAGCAGGAATAGTCAAAGCAAGCCGGGTAGGTAACTGGAATCAGATGCAAATAAACAGGAAACAGGACACTCATGGGAACTCTGTAGACAAGACATCATTGGATCTTTGTACTGATCTGGTTTAAATAGCCCATTTGGCACCCTCATGAATGAATTAATGAAATACTTGTACAGCGCACAATGCGAACTGAATCGCCTCTAGGCGCTGTGGTGAGCTTTGATCATCTGCTAAAAGAGGAAGGTCTTGAGTTTTTTCCTAAAAGCCAGGTGATTTTCTTCCAGGCGGATGTTGATTTGTAGAGCATTCCATAGCCGAGGCCCTTGGACAGCGAATCTCTGATCACCCTTGGATTTATAACGGGCTTTGGGCACGAGGAGGAGGTTTTTGTTGGCTGATCGAAGACTGCGGTTTGGTGTGTAATGATTTATTTTCTCCATTAGGTATTGCGGAGCTTCTCTATGCACGCATTTGTGGGTGAGGCAAAGGGTCTTGAACGTGATCCGATTTTTTACAGTTAGCCAATGTAGGCTGCTCAGCGAAGGAGAGATGGATTCCCAGGGTTTTTTTCCTGTTATCAGCCTTGCCGCCGTGTTTTGGATCATCTCATCTGTCACAGGATGAGCCGCGCACACTAAAGAGCACATTCGCATAACTGTGCTAATGTACGTTAGCATGCGCTAACTCAGCTTCCCCAAGACAAGTCCGGGGAACAGGAGTTAGCCTGCAGGAAATATTTCTTCCTCTCATAAGCCTTTCCTGACAGGTGACTTTAAAGTGTATTACATGGCCTCAGCTGTTGGCACTCATTAGTCAAACCTACCTAATTTCCTTTTTTTTCCTTCCCCTCTTCCGTGATAGCGACCTATCAAGAAAACTAATGGGATTACATCAGGATTTCCAGTCTAAGGAATCAGTCGATTCTGAGATTTCTTTCGCTTTTTCAAATTTATCTCACAACTTAGAGAAAAAAATCTTCGTTGTTTTGGCATGTTAGATTTTTTGAAGATTACCTCAAAGATGGGATTAATGCTTTTGGACTTTGTGTCCAAATCTTTCCTTCATGTGACAATATTGATCCTACTTTTAAAACTGCATGGGAAAGCAATCTCAAGCAATGCTCTGAGACTCTGATGTCATTATTAATTTAGGAATAATGTAAACGTATAGCTGATTTAGACACAAAAATTAAGAAAATATAGAGCTGGATGACTTCTCTGAAGATCCAAGCCATGTTTTCAGAGTCAGAGAAAACATTTCAAATAATCTGGAAAAATGTAATGAAGATATTTTGATTAAAAAAGATAAAACATTTCTGTTTCAATATTTTTTATTGAAAAGTTGAATAAACAGGAATAAACAAGAGACTACAATCTGCTCCTTGTGCGCCCTCGCAGGGGCTACAAAGCATGAATATGAAACCAGAGGGCCAGCCATCACATTATACTTATAATAAACAGAAGAAAAGGAGGGAATATGAGTAGGGAATGGTATCGAGACTGGTTCCAGAACCAGGCAACTCGTTCCCTCGTCGTTTCCGGAGGGCAGGCCCTTCTTCCACTCCCCCTCCTACGGGGGGCAGCAGAATTCGTTAGCAATGAGAGAGATTACAAAGAAGAGTGAAGAAAGATAGGGAACAAAAGAAGAAAAGATAGAGAGACAAGAGGGGGAAGGAAGGAGGGGGAACGTTCGGGTGTGGGCACCTCGCCAAAAGGAGTTAGACCAAGCCCAGGCATGCAGCTTGGAGCACGGGGAACTCATAGGAGATCCATGGCTCCCAGATATTTAGAAATTTAGCATGAGAATCATGAACAATACTGGACATACGTTCCTGAAGTAACATTGCAGTCATGCGGGTTTTAACACCTTGAAAATCTACCCGTTGGGACTTCCAGGCTTGGGCAATGGTCCGCTTGGTCGCTATAAATAGATATGTAGCCAACTTCTGTTGAGGGCCCCGCAAACCAGGTACCGGGCAATGTAGGAGAGCTAGCTTAGCGTCCCTTCGGATGGTTAGGTGGAAAAGTGTCTGCAGCAAACCAAAAATCCTAGACCAGAACCCCACCAGCCTTGGGCAAGCCCACCATATATGCATAACATCACCTCGCTGTCCACAGTTGCGGAAGCATCTGTCCGTACTCCCAGGGAAAGCCCGAGCTGTGCGGGCAGGTACCCAATACCATCGGAGCATTACTTTATATGCAGCCTCCAGGGTATTTGTGTTGAACGAGCATTTGGTGATTGTTTTCCAGGCCCTGCTCCAGTCCTCTGGGTCTACTGGGGTCTGAAGGTCCTTTTCCCATTGAGTCATATAAGAGAGGGGTGCTGATGGCTAACGGCTATTCAGGGAGGCATAAATGGCCGAAATAAGGCCTGGGGACCCTGGGGCGTGTTGGCATGAATGTTAAAAAAAAGTTTTTTTGAAGGGGTAGGTGGACCTGCGGCACAACGTTGCAATCCAGTGCTTTAATTGGATAAAGTGATAATGCTCGTTAGCCGGCGCCCCTTTTGTTTCCCGGATACTCTCCCAGGAGGGGAATAAGCAAAAAAGATAAAACATTTCAATGTGACAAAAAAGACATCCAAGAAGGCAAGGCCTTGAAATGGCATCATCGTATGAGTAGGAATCGTATCAACTAATACCTACAATCTGAATAAATATTTGAATGTCCTTGAAACAACAATATGTTCATCCATGTCTTTCTTCTCCTATTCACAGTTTCCTTCCACACAGCCTAAAGGACAAGGTGTGAAAAACGCTGACGTCATGGTGATGGGTCACACAATAATTCCTTTCACACAGATTCTTGTCCCTTACAATCAGGATACAGATATGGGCCTAATTCCCATAAAGGTGCATGTGGTGACATGATGGTTTCCTATGCTCCCCCTACTCACAATGAAGGGACACACCCAAATACGCCTAACACTACACCATTTACATCACTCCCACACCAAAAAATGATGGGGACTTTTATGAATCAATTGCGGGGCAGGATGCAAACACGTCAAGGAAAGACACAAACACACCTCAAAGACACAGAAACTCAATTCACGGAAACCTTGTTAAATGTTGTAAACCTATTTTCCCACAAGCTATATTGAAATGCCTTACCCAGAACCCTAATATTACCATCAGGCCCTCCGACAAGAGAGGAAATTGTAGTTATGGATATATACAGATGTGCAACAAAATCCTATCCGACACTGATTGGTATTGCCCAATATCTAAATCATTACTTAAAGCGGTAGTAAACCCGCTATTTTTTTTTTTTTTTTTTTACACCTGCAAAGCAAAAGGCATAATGAGCTAGTATGCACCGCATACTAGCTCATTATGAAATACTTACCTTAGAACGAGGCCCCGACATCTGGCCCGATCCCCGCCGAGGGAGCCGACATGCTCCCTCAGCGTTTCTTCTGGGTATCGCGGCTCCGGCGCTGTGAGTAGCCGGAGCCGCGATATCGTCACTCCCACGCATGCGCGCGGGAGATTTCATTCCGGCCGGCCGGCCGGCCACTGCCGGATTTTCAAGCCGAGAATCCCCTTGTGCGCATGCGCCGCTGCAGTCAGCGGTGCATACCGAGGGGAATATCTCCTAAACCGTACAGGTTTAGGAGATTTTTTTTTACCTACAGGTAAGCCTTATTATAGGCTTTCCTGTAGGTAAAAGTACCAAAAATGAGTATACAACCACTTTAACATATTCACTCAAGAATTGTATATTTTAGTGGATGAGGCGTATTACCATTATGTTATTCCCAAACACACTTGGAAATTCAACAGGACCATCTTCCCCCAGGAAGAAACCTTCTACGCACTTCCCAAACTACAGAAAAATTATTCCAACCCTCCAGGCAGGCCTATTATATCTGGCCAAGGTGGACTCACCAAAAACCTTAGTCAGCTGCATACTAATATCGGTATCGGTGTGACCCAACAACCGAAATTACTTTTTTGGATGTTCTCATCCACAAAAAAACTGATAGTCACTTCTCTAGTGAACGATTCCGCAAAACAATGAGCAATTCCCTACTTCATGCCTGAAGTTTCCACCCTAAACCCCTACTGGCCTCTATTCTCTACAGACAGTATTTGAGGATTTTTTTTGTTGTAAAGTTTTTATTAAAGTTTTCTTTAAACATATTACAGAACAAGCAAATGCGGGCGCAGCCGCTACATTAACCAGATTCATCATTCAAAACAGGAGAATGTAAACTACAAGGAATCATTTAACCTTAATCTAAGGTCAAAGGACCTTTCTAAGGCTGCGTACACACGGGCGGACTGTTCGCCCAACTTTGTCCGCTGAACAGTGTTTCAGCGGACAGTCCGCTCGTGTGTGGGCTTCAGCGGACAGTTTCAGCGGACAGTCTGACGAACAAAGTTTTTCGGAATTCCCGTTAGACAGTCCGCTGAAACTTGGTTTGAGCGGACAGTCCGCACGTGTGTAGGCTTGTTCGTCAAACTAAGTTTCGCGCATGCTCAGAAAGGATTTCCACGGCGAAGGTTGCATTGCAGTGTATTGGACGTCGAATTTCTCGTCCCGTCGTACGTGCCGTTCACGTCATCGCGCAAGTTTTCAGCGGACTGTTCGTTCGTCGTGTGTGGTCAAGTCCGTTCATGCAAATTTTGAACGGACAGTCTCTCAGACTGTTTGACGAACAAAGTTGGGCGAACAGTCCGCCTGTGTGTACGCGGCCTTATGGTAAATTGAACAGTTGAAACTGTGATGATTGCAGTATTCATGGCTATATCTATTATGCATCTATCATTTTTACATGGAAGTGCTGCAGAGCATCACCCTGTGAGCATAACATAAACCTAGCTTGTGAAAATATGTATACACCCAGGGATGGCGTATCATTAGAGAAATATATGTGCTGCTGATATATATTATCGGGGGTATCTGAGTGCATGCACTGTAACAGGGACATAGGTGAACAAGCAAATGGATGACTCAGGAAGAGGGTGGAGGTAGGGATGTACAGGTAGTATCCGATCAGCCATACCCATCAAGATTTTTTTTTATTTTTTTTCCCTGTTTTTAGGTATTCAATTGTTTGTATGTGTTGTACGGAAATGTATCCAGCAAGACCAAGTGCTTGTGAATTTAGAGGGCGTATCTCTAGCTTGGTGCATTAGTTCTTCCATGTCCGCCGTTCTTTGGATTCTGTGGAACCATTCTTTGAGTTCCGATGGCGAGGTCGAGTGCCACTTGATAGGGACGCACAAGTTGGCTGCCATTACCATGTGCATGGCTAGTGAACGTTGCTAGGCGGAATTTTTCCGATGATGCCCAGTTCCAAAAATAAGCTAACATTTTGAGGACAAGACTTCTTGAGTGAGGCTATTCTAAAACAATTAAATCACGTCAGGATCAAAGAGAACTGAAAAAAGATGATAATCTTAGGATCATCACCACTTACTCATTGCAACACAAGCAGGTAAAACACATACTAACCAAATATTGGCATCTACTGACTAGGGATGAGCTGAACACCACCTGGTTCGGTTTGCACCAGATCATGCGAACGGACAAAAGATTTGTGCAAAACATGTGAACACTGTTAAAGTCTATGGGACACTAATGTGAAAAATCAAAAGTGTTAATTTTCAAGGCTTATATGCAAGTTATTGCCATAAAAAGTGTATAGGGACCTGGGTACTGCCCCCGGGGACATGTATCAATGCAAAAAAAACGTTTTAAAATGTCAATTTTTTCAGGAGCAGTGATTTTAGTAATGCTTAAAGTGAAACAATAAAAATGAAATATTCCTTTAAATATCATGCCTGGGGCCCTCCTTAGTCTGCCTGTAAAGTAGCGCATCTTCCACATGTTTATAACAGTACTGCAGCAAAATGAAATTTCTAAAGGAAAAAATGTCATTAAAATTGCTCGTGGCTGTAATGTATTGCACCAGCTCACCATCCAAATAACACAATTCCTACAGTAAAGTATGAAGGTGGTAATATCCTGTTATGGGGTGTTTCTCTGCAACGGGCTGGAGCACTTGTCAGGATGGAAAGAAAAATGGATGGGACAAAAAAATTGAATTCTTGTGGAAAATCTGCTGCCCTCTGCACGAAAGTTGTCAATGGGAAGAAGGTTTACCTTCCGACATAAAAAATGACTCAAAGCACACAGCAAAAATGACCACACAGTGGTTGAAGGAGGAGGAGGTGAATGTCCTTGCATGGCCTAGTCAGAGTCCAGACTTGACATTGCCCAGACATTGGAAATTTGTGGAATGACTCAAAAACTATAGTCCACAAAAGGTCACCATCAAATTTAACTGAACTGAGCAGTTCTGCAAAGAAGAGTGGGCAAAGTTAGTAGAGACATATCCCAACGGACTAAAGGCTGTAATTAAAACAAAATGTGGTGATCTTTTTTCCAATTCAGGGATCCTGTTTTTAAATTTGTTTATTTTTTTCTGACATGTTGGTGTTGTATCTTCCACTTGGATGTTATAAGTTGCACTGAGTAAATGCAGCTGGATAAAACAAAAGACTGTGTTTGTCTTCATTTCAGGCTGCAAAGCAACAAAATGTAATTATTTTAAAGGGGGTGATTCTTTTATATACCCACTGTATATATGGAAATGCATTGAAGTAGGTAATTGTATTTCAGTTATGATTTACATTATAGATATCTACCTCTATGTTTCTCCGGAAGAAGGGTGGTGAGAGTGGGTGGGCCAATTAAATCAACCAGTTTCTTTGGCATGAATGGACAATTCAAAGGTTTACTTTAGCTCACAGCTATTACAGGTATGTAATCATGTTACATGTGGTCACATGTCCATTATTATGGTAACTTAAGCTTGTATGTAACCGAGTTAATCTACTTTTTTTTTTACATTTTTTGTAATGACTTTGTGACCTTCTCATTTTATTATGTCACACTGCTAAGTAAATATCCAGTTGTATTTTATATGCAGTACAATTGATTTTTTACAGCTGACATATAATGGCATGTTTTTTAAGAAGGCTATGGATTACATCTCCAAGCTTCAAGGCAAAAAACAAAGACATTTTAGGCATGGGAGATAAAGAATAGAATTATATGTAACTCTTAAAAGGGATAGTTCACCTTTCCAGAAAATATGAAAAGGTGACCTAACAACAGATGCAATCCCCACCCCCCTGTCCCAGATGTACTTACCTCCCACAATCCTGAGCTGTCAGGGCTCCCGCAAGCCGATTCACTGTTCCAGGGATTTGGAATCCTCGCTGATTTCTTTCCTCTCCATCCAGCACTGTAAGGATGGACCAGGTGGATTCTGAGTTTTCACCGTCACATAGACGGCACACATCCTGTGATGTAGAATAGGAAAACTGTATTTTTGTACACACCTGTAAAATCCATTTTTTTTAGTATATAACAGGAGACAGAGGTCCTTCCCCTCAATGTTGAGGTGCATGGCTTTACTTTTTTGCCAGTGTCCAATCACCTATAGGTGGTACCTAACCCTTATGAGTAAAGATTAATATGGCTGCTCTGTGTCCCATGATAAACTCAAAGAAATTGATTTTACAGATAAGTACAAAAATCCAGTTTTCTTCTCTATGACAGTTCATAGCATTGTCATGGTGATATTAAAATATAAAGAAATACCCTTTTTTTATGAGAGTTATTCAAATGGATATAGGGGGGCTCAAGTGCTGTTCCTGACATAAACAAGTGGCATAATTTTCAATAAAAAAAATAAAAAATTGGGATAGGGGGAGCCAAACAACCTCATAATGCAGTAATACACTATATTACCAAAAGTATTGGAGCACCTGTGTGCTGCCCCAACGGGGCCTAAAATTTCTATAGATTGTTTTCCTAACCATTTTCTATGGACTTTATATTTAGTTCACATGCAAGTGACTTTTTGTGGCAATGCACTTATTTTCTCATTTTCCCTTTCCTGATGTTATGACACACGTCCCTTATATGTAATGCTCCACCCTTCTTCCTGTGATTGTACTTCCTGTGTCATGGATGCAGTTAACAAGCTACGTGTAGCAGGGCACATGTATTCTGCATTGTAAGCTGCAGACAATATCATATTTTGACCGCATAAATACTACACTACCTTTTCCAATGGAGTTCTGCTGAAACTGTCATGCGTACACACATACAGTATGACGGAACTAGAAAAAGGAAGTTCAATAGCCAGTAGCCAATAGCTTCCGTCTCGTAGTTGCTTCAGAGCATGCGTCGTTTTTGGTCTATCGCAACAGCATACAAACGAGCGGTTTCCCTGATAGGAATTGGTTTCGTCGGAAATATTTAAAACATGTTCTATGTATAGGTCCGTCAGAATTTTTGTAAAAAAAAAAGTTTGATGACGCATACACATGATCGGAATATATGATGAAAAGCTTCCGTCTGACTTTCTCTGTCGGACATTCTGCTCGTGTGTATGTGGCATTACAGTGTGGTTCACTAAACATCTCCCCCCTGCTACACAAATTCTGTGATAAAATTATAATTTGGAATAAATTGCCATTGTCAGTAGTGATGGCCGAACGGTTCGCCCGGCGGTCGTTTCGCGGCGAATTTCCGACTTTCGCCGTCCGCGGGTTCGAACGCCTTTTTCCGTCGTTCGCCCCGGCGGACTTACGTGTTTAATGTATACAAGAACTTTAACCTTTCGTGACACGTTTATCATGTGTTACAGGACAACCAATTGAGACATGACAGCTCATGGACACTTGGACATTCCCCCTAACCTATAAATACACCCGATCCGGTGGCCATTTTACATTCTTTCTTCTGTCACTGTAGGGAAAGGATCCTGTGTGGAGTAGGGACAGAGAAAACGCTAGCTATTTGGTACACAAAAGTTCTTTTCAGGACTGGTATAGGTGTTAGGTCAGCAGCCTGAGTTTCTTTTGTCAGTTTAGATAAAGGGACAGAGCGCTGTATGCTGCTATTTTAGGGACAGCTCAGCCAGATTAGTCTTTCTTCATCATCATCATCATCATCATCATTAGCTGTTACTATCAGGTCCACAAAAGAGCTGTTCCAGCTAATCGTTCCAGCCTACTCTTTTTTGCCAATTTGTATAGGGACAGGCAGGAAGCAGTGTGTCAGGCAGTGAGGATAATTTTAAAGACTTGCTGTTACTATTAGTTCCACAAAGGTTCTTTTCAGGACTGGTATCAGTGGTACGGTAATAGGCTTGTACACGTATAATATTCTTTCTTCCAAATATAGAAAGAATATTATACTTGACTGCTGCCCTTCTGCTGCAGTCTGCTAATCATTCACAACTCACTTGTTCCACAAAGCTCTTTATCAGGACTGGTAACTTGGTCTGTCTAGGGTGCTACGGTACATAGGCTTGGGTGCGGTACAGTCTGCTGTTCTGTAAGGACCGCTATCGGTCCACAATAGATAGGGTTGCCGTGCACTACTGCTGACCGCTGCCCTATACTGCAGCAGTCCTTCAGCGGTATAGGGACTGACGCACAGTCTGCTAAACACTAATACACAACCTGCTTGGTCCACAAAAGTTCTTATAAGGACTGGTAACTTGGTATAGGGTGCTACGGTACATAGGCCTGAGTGCGTTACAGTCTGCTGTTCTGTAAGGACCGCTATCGGTCCACAATACATAGGGTTGCCGTGCACTACTGCTGACCGCTGCCCTATACTGCAGCAGTCCTTCATTGGTATAGGGACTGACGTACAGTCTGCTAATCACTAACACACAACCTGCTTGGTCCACAAAAGTTCTTATAAGGACTGGTAACTTGGTATAGGGTGCTACGGTACATAGGCCTGAGTGCGTTACAGTCTGCTGTTCTGTAAGGACCGCTATCGGTCCACAATACATAGGGTTGCCGTGCACTACTGCTGACCGCTGCCCTATACTGCAGCAGTCCTTCAGCGGTATAGGGACTGACGCACAGTCTGCTAAACACTAACACACAACCTGCTTGGTCCACAAAAGTTCTTATAAGGACTGGTAACTTGGTATAGGGTGCTACGGTACATAGGCCTGAGTGCGTTACAGTCTGCTGTTCTGTAAGGACCGCTATCGGTCCACAATACATAGGGTTGCCGTGCACTACTGCTGACCGCTGCCCTATACTGCAGCAGTCCTTCATTGGTATAGGGACTGACGTACAGTCTGCTAATCACTAACACACAACCTGCTTGGTCCACAAAAGTTCTTATAAGGACTGGTAACTTGGTATAGGGTGCTACGGTACATAGGCCTGAGTGCGTTACAGTCTGCTGTTCTGTAAGGACCGCTATCGGTCCACAATACATAGGGTTGCCGTGCACTACTGCTGACCGCTGCCCTATACTGCAGCAGTCCTTCATTGGTATAGGGACTGACGTACAGTCTGCTAATCACTAACACACAACCTGCTTGGTCCACAAAAGTTCTTATAAGGACTGGTAACTTGGTATAGGGTGCTACGGTACATAGGCCTGAGTGCGTTACAGTCTGCTGTTCTGTAAGGACCGCTATCGGTCCACAATACATAGGGTTGCCGTGCACTACTGCTGACCGCTGCCCTATACTGCAGCAGTCCTTCATTGGTATAGGGACTGACGTACAGTCTGCTAATCACTAACACACAACCTGCTTGGTCCACAAAAGTTCTTATAAGGACTGGTAACTTGGTATAGGGTGCTACGGTACATAGGCCTGAGTGCGTTACAGTCTGCTGTTCTGTAAGGACCGCTATCGGTCCACAATACATAGGGTTGCCGTGCACTACTGCTGACCGCTGCCCTATACTGCAGCAGTCCTTCAGCGGTATAGGGACTGACGCACAGTCTGCTAAACACTAACACACAACCTGCTTGGTCCACAAAAGTTCTTATAAGGACTGGTAACTTGGTATAGGGTGCTACGGTACATAGGCCTGAGTGCGTTACAGTCTGCTGTTCTGTAAGGACCGCTATCGGTCCACAATACATAGGGTTGCCGTGCACTACTGCTGACCGCTGCCCTATACTGCAGCAGTCCTTCAGCGGTATAGGGACTGACGCACAGTCTGCTAAACACTAACACACAACCTGCTTGGTCCACAAAAGTTCTTATAAGGACTGGTAACTTGGTATAGGGTGCTACGGTACATAGGCCTGAGTGCGTTACAGTCTGCTGTTCTGTAAGGACCGCTATCGGTCCACAATACATAGGGTTGCCGTGCACTACTGCTGACCGCTGCCCTATACTGCAGCAGTCCTTCATTGGTATAGGGACTGACGTACAGTCTGCTAATCACTAACACACAACCTGCTTGGTCCACAAAAGTTCTTATAAGGACTGGTAACTTGGTATAGGGTGCTACGGTACATAGGCCTGAGTGCGTTACAGTCTGCTGTTCTGTAAGGACCGCTATCGGTCCACAATACATAGGGTTGCCGTGCACTACTGCTGACCGCTGCCCTATACTGCAGCAGTCCTTCATTGGTATAGGGACTGACGTACAGTCTGCTAATCACTAACACACAACCTGCTTGGTCCACAAAAGTTCTTATAAGGACTGGTAACTTGGTATAGGGTGCTACGGTACATAGGCCTGAGTGCGTTACAGTCTGCTGTTCTGTAAGGACCGCTATCGGTCCACAATACATAGGGTTGCCGTGCACTACTGCTGACCGCTGCCCTATACTGCAGCAGTCCTTCATTGGTATAGGGACTGACGTACAGTCTGCTAATCACTAACACACAACCTGCTTGGTCCACAAAAGTTCTTATAAGGACTGGTAACTTGGTATAGGGTGCTACGGTACATAGGCCTGAGTGCAGTACAGTCTGCTGTTCTGTAAGGACTGCTATCGGTCCACAATACATAGGGTTGCCGTGCACTACTGCTGACCGCTGCCCTATACTGCAGCAGTCCTTCATTGGTATAGGGACTGACGTACAGTCTGCTAATCACTAACACACAACCTGCTTGGTCCACAAAAGTTCTTATAAGGACTGGTAACTTGGTATAGGGTGCTACGGTACATAGGCCTGAGTGCGTTACAGTCTGCTGTTCTGTAAGGACCGCTATCGGTCCACAATACATAGGGTTGCCGTGCACTACTGCTGACCGCTGCCCTATACTGCAGCAGTCCTTCAGCGGTATAGGGACTGACGCACAGTCTGCTAAACACTAACACACAACCTGCTTGGTCCACAAAAGTTCTTATAAGGACTGGTAACTTGGTATAGGGTGCTACGGTACATAGGCCTGAGTGCGTTACAGTCTGCTGTTCTGTAAGGACCGCTATCGGTCCACAATACATAGGGTTGCCGTGCACTACTGCTGACCGCTGCCCTATACTGCAGCAGTCCTTCATTGGTATAGGGACTGACGTACAGTCTGCTAATCACTAACACACAACCTGCTTGGTCCACAAAAGTTCTTATAAGGACTGGTAACTTGGTATAGGGTGCTACGGTACATAGGCCTGAGTGCGTTACAGTCTGCTGTTCTGTAAGGACCGCTATCGGTCCACAATACATAGGGTTGCCGTGCACTACTGCTGACCGCTGCCCTATACTGCAGCAGTCCTTCATTGGTATAGGGACTGACGTACAGTCTGCTAATCACTAACACACAACCTGCTTGGTCCACAAAAGTTCTTATAAGGACTGGTAACTTGGTATAGGGTGCTACGGTACATAGGCCTGAGTGCGTTACAGTCTGCTGTTCTGTAAGGACCGCTATCGGTCCACAATACATAGGGTTGCCGTGCACTACTGCTGACCGCTGCCCTATACTACAGCAGTACTTCATTGGTATAGGGACTGACGTACAGTCTGCTAATCACTAACACACAACCTGCTTGGTCCACAAAAGTTCTTATAAGGACTGGTAACTTGGTATAGGGTGCTACGGTACATAGGCCTGAGTGCGTTACAGTCTGCTGTTCTGTAAGGACCGCTATCGGTCCACAATACATAGGGTTGCCGTGCACTACTGCTGACCGCTGCCCTATACTGCAGCAGTCCTTCAGCGGTATAGGGACTGACGCACAGTCTGCTAAACACTAACACACAACCTGCTTGGTCCACAAAAGTTCTTATAAGGACTGGTAACTTGGTATAGGGTGCTACGGTACATAGGCCTGAGTGCGTTACAGTCTGCTGTTCTGTAAGGACCGCTATCGGTCCACAATACATAGGGTTGCCGTGCACTACTGCTGACCGCTGCCCTATACTGCAGCAGTCCTTCAGCGGTATAGGGACTGACGCACAGTCTGCTAAACACTAACACACAACCTGCTTGGTCCACAAAAGTTCTTATAAGGACTGGTAACTTGGTATAGGGTGCTACGGTACATAGGCCTGAGTGCGTTACAGTCTGCTGTTCTGTAAGGACCGCTATCGGTCCACAATACATAGGGTTGCCGTGCACTACTGCTGACCGCTGCCCTATACTGCAGCAGTCCTTCATTGGTATAGGGACTGACGTACAGTCTGCTAATCACTAACACACAACCTGCTTGGTCCACAAAAGTTCTTATAAGGACTGGTAACTTGGTATAGGGTGCTACGGTACATAGGCCTGAGTGCGTTACAGTCTGCTGTTCTGTAAGGACCGCTATCGGTCCACAATACATAGGGTTGCCGTGCACTACTGCTGACCGCTGCCCTATACTGCAGCAGTCCTTCATTGGTATAGGGACTGACGTACAGTCTGCTAATCACTAACACACAACCTGCTTGGTCCACAAAAGTTCTTATAAGGACTGGTAACTTGGTATAGGGTGCTACGGTACATAGGCCTGAGTGCGTTACAGTCTGCTGTTCTGTAAGGACCGCTATCGGTCCACAATACATAGGGTTGCCGTGCACTACTGCTGACCGCTGCCCTATACTGCAGCAGTCCTTCATTGGTATAGGGACTGACGTACAGTCTGCTAATCACTAACACACAACCTGCTTGGTCCACAAAAGTTTTTATAAGGACTGGTAACTTGGTATAGGGTGCTACGGTACATAGGCCTGAGTGCAGTACAGTCTGCTGTTCTGTAAGGACCGCTATCGGTCCACAATACATAGGGTTGACGTGCACTACTGCTGACCGCTGCCCTATACTGCAGCAGTCCTTCATTGGTATAGGGACTGACGTACAGTCTGCTAATCACTAACACACAACCTGCTTGGTCCACAAAAGTTCTTATAAGGACTGGTAACTTGGTATAGGGTGCTACGGTACATAGGCCTGAGTGCAGTACAGTCTGCTGTTCTGTAAGGACCGCTATCGGTCCACAATACATAGGGTTGCCGTGCACTACTGCTGACCGCTGCCCTATACTGCAGCAGTCCTTCATTGGTATAGGGACTGACGTACAGTCTGCTAATCACTAACACACAACCTGCTTGGTCCACAAAAGTTTTTATAAGGACTGGTAACTTGGTATAGGGTGCTACGGTACATAGGCCTGAGTGCAGTACAGTCTGCTGTTCTGTAAGGACCGCTATCGGTCCACAATACATAGGGTTGACGTGCACTACTGCTGACCGCTGCCCTATACTGCAGCAGTCCTTCAGCGGTATAGGGACTAAGAGTTTTGTCACAGGGTGATTTAAAAAATGACAGGCAGAGGAAGAGGCAGGCCCTTCCGCAGGGGTGGTAGGGGTAGGGCAGGAGCAACAGCCTTGAGCCAAAGTGGGAAGTTGCAGAAGGTGCGTTCAATTACTTTAAAGGACGCACCAGACTTGGTTGAGTGGCTCACTCAGCCTTATTCTTCTGCACCCTCCTCATCCTCTCGATCTGCACCCTCTTCTTCACTCTCTGCTATGTGCACCCCCAAAGACACTACCACCAACAACACCACCACCACCACATACCTTCCGCTTGAGTGCAAATGGGGGCCTTCATGCTCCAGTGTTTCAATAGGGACCCCCGTATAAAAAGCATGAGGGTCAAGGACCAGTACTGGGTGGCAACGTACTTAGATCCCCGGTACAAACACAAAATGGCGGAAATGTTACCGCCGTCGCAGAGGGCTGTCAGAATGCAGCACTTCCAGGCCTTGCTTCGAGAAATGCTGCATTCTGCTTTTGCGTGCGCTGGCAGAGGAGCAATTCCCACTCCCAGAGAAGGATTTGCGGGTACCAATCCAACAGCGCCTGCAAGAAGAGGCCGGTTTGAAGATGTGTTGGTGACTTCGGATATGAGGTCATTCTTTCAGCCGACCCATCGACAGGTGTCATCCGGATCCAGCATCAGGGAACGCCTAGACCGTCAGGTGTCCGACTACATTGGGTTAACGGCCGATGTGGACGCTCTGAGGAGTGATGAACCCCTAGACTACTGGGTGGGCAGGCTTGACCTCTGGCCAGAGCTTGCCCAATTTGCAATCGAACTGTTGGCTTGCCCCTCATCCAGTGTCCTGTCCGAAAGGACGTTCAGCGCAGCAGGGGGGATTGTGACCGATAAGCGTACTCGCCTAGCTCACGACAGTGTTAACTACCTCACATTTCTAAAAATGAATGAGGCATGGATCTCGGAGGAATTCAACACATGTGATCAGTAGACCATGTATATGTCTATAAACAATTTTTGGAATCAAGCACACAGACCTTCTTAATTCATTTGGCTCACTTCCCTGACCCAAAAAAGCACACCGTACTATATGCCCCTACCCTCCTCTTTGAAGAGGTTGAGCGGTGTCATATTTCTACTGGGGCTGCTTATTATGAGGGGTTCCCACCATCCCTGTGCTGTGCTGACTTCCTCCTGGGTGTTCTTATTATGAGGGGCTCCCACCATCCCTGTGCTGTGCTGACTTCCTCCTGGGGGTTCTTATTATGAGGGGCTCCCACCATCCCTGTGCTGTGCTGACTTCCTCCTGGGGGTTCTTATTATGAGGGGATCACACCATCCCTGTGCTGTGCTGACTTCCTCCTGGGGCTGCTTACGGTGCTGCTGTCAGCGCTGTATGTCACGGAGCTGCTGTCAGCGCTGTATGTCACGGAGCTGCTGTCAGCGCTGTATGTCACGGAGCTGCTGTCAGCGCTGTATGTCACGGAGCTGCTGTCAGCGCTGTATGTCACGGAGCTGCTGTCAGCGCTGTATGTCACGGAGCTGCTGTCAGCGCTGTATGTCACGGAGCTGCTGTCAGCGCTGTATGTCACGGAGCTGCTGTCAGCGCTGTATGTCACGGTGCTGCTGTCAGCGCTGTATGTCACGGAGCTGCTGTCAGCGCTGTATGTCACGGAGCTGCTGTCAGCGCTGTATGTCACGGAGCTGCTGTCAGCGCTGTATGTCACGGTGCTGCTGTCAGCGCTGTATGTCACGGAGCTGCTGTCAGCGCTGTATGTCACGGAGCTGCTGTCAGCGCTGTATGTCACGGAGCTGCTGTCAGCGCTGTATGTCACGGAGCTGCTGTCAGCGCTGTATGTCACGGAGCTGCTGTCAGCGCTGTATGTCACGGTGCTGATGTCAGTGCTCTGTATTACGGTGCTGCTGTCAGTGCTCTGTATCTCCTGCACCCTCTTGTTTGCCTACCCTGGTCCCTGACCTTCCCTCTCCTCCATTGCCTTCATTAGCTCCATAGTCCTGAATTGTCAGAACAATTTCCCAAATAAAAAAAAAATGCTTGTAGTTATCGATCCCAAATTCACCTCATACATGTATTATGCTATTGTCCAGGTGGTGGGACTACGTGCTACCCCCTAATAATTACCCCGTGGCCGCAAATTCGACCTAAAGGTTTGCGAAATTCGCCTCCCATTGAAGTCAATGGAGCCCGCGGCGAACGGTCGTTTTCGCGAACGTTTGTGCCCGTTCGCGTTTCGCGTTCGCGAAACGTCCCGTCGGAAGTTCGTCCATCACTAATTGTCAGTTGCAGGTAAGTTGAATCTCATTGAAATGATTCTGATGTCCCAGCTTCTCTACTCTTTACTCAACTCCCCTACAGAGCATATCACAATGTTCATTCTCCTGTGCTGTGTGGTAGGTCCCACGTGTTACCAGACTCTTATTTTGACATGTTAGTCCATATGGACAACACCCCTATGGTTGTTCCCTTAAAAACTTTTAGAAAAGTGAATTCCATCTTCAAAACTCTGCTATAGGGAAAGCGCACACCACAAATAAAATTGGAAAATTTACAACGGCCTAAGGATGGGGGGCCTAGACCTTCCTAACCTCTGGCTCTATTATATAGCTGAGCAACTTCAGCATTTAATTGGCCCTGGGTTTGCCTCTACACAATCTATTGAAGATCACATTGCCTCCACTACCTGTATTATGCTGGCCCATATCCAGAGTGACTCAATCTCAAAGCGTCTTGAGGCCCTTCGTTTTGCTAACCCAAATAAGCTCCTACCGACATACAGTCTTATTCAAAAAACATGAAACAAGGCTAAATACCTACAATATGTCACTGGGTATACAAAGTATAGCGTGATATGGCGCAATGATAACTATTAAGAACTAGCCAAGTTAGTGCATGGCACTCGGTGGAAGGCATATGGGACAGCTACTATGTCTCAGGGTTTTAAGGATGGTTTTCTGTTACCTTTTGCTTCCCTGCAAGCTGTTTACTCTATACCCACCCATATGCAGTTTTTCTACTTACAGTTTCAACATGCAGTCAGGGCACAGGGAGACATGCAGCATCGGTATCTATCTCCCACCCTTATTTTCAACTTGATCAAAGTGGCTGAAAGCTCTAAAGGCCTTATATCACAATATTATAGCATTTAGTTGTCTGAGTTGCACAAAGGCCATGCCTGCTTGGATCCACTGGTTCTGGGACTTTCTCTGCTCGGCTATATATCCATTCTCCTTTTTGACTTGATGCAATATTTATTGGTTTTAAGACTGCTTTACTGAAAAAAATATTACTACACCATGAGGCTGTTTGGGTCTCCTCCCTACCTTTTTTTTTGCCAAGAAGGCAGCAGCATGGCCACTAGTCATAGATAGTATTCAGTGTTTAGCAACCAGCTACACCTCCAGAGTGGCACAGTGGCAAAGTGGTTAGCGCTTAGGCCTAGCAGCACTACCCAAACTAAAGTGGTTCTAAATTAAGAAGGTTTTTTTCATCTCTATGCGTTAAGATAAAAAAAACCTTCAGCAGCTCCCCCTCAGACCCGCTAATAGTCCCATCTCGATCCAGCGATGTTGCACGAGAGTCTTGACTTTCCGGGACTCCCATCCTCATTGGCTGAGACAGCAGCGGGGAGCCATTGGCTCTTCCTGCTGTCAATCAAAGTCAGTGAGCCAATGAGGAGAGGGAGGAGGAGGGGCCAAACCACAGCTCTGTGTCTGAATGGACACACAGAGCAGCAGCTTACCTCGGGGGCCCCCATAAAAAGCTGCTTGCTGTGGAGGCATTCAGCAGGAGGGAGGGGTGAGGAGCGCTGGCTGGGGACCCAAGAAGAGGATGATTTGAACTCCTCTGTGCAAAACCACTGCACAGAGCAGGTAAGTATAATATGTTTTTTTTTTATGAAAAAAAATTGACTTTAATATCACTTTAAGCAATCAAATTTTAATTTAATACAATCAAATTTCAGATTAAAAGATAAATTATTTGTTCGTTTATTATGGGGTTTTGCATTTTGAAAAACATCATTGCTCACGGCACTGTAGTGATGAATTATCTCATAGAATGGGTATAACCTTGAATACAAAAATAAATGTAAAATTACATTACCAGTCCCAATTTATTTAGATTTTAGCTGAAAAAAATCAGTTAATAATGATATTACTTACACAAGACCTTTTTTATGTCATTAAAGACAATTGTCAGGAGACCATGACAATCAGTTACAAGTTATACAGCAGAACACCAAGACAATAATAAGACAATAAGGACCATAGCGTCACACATGAAATAATTATACATTTCTAATTCCCATACACGTCCACTTAGGTCATTCTTGAAATCTTGTTTCCTGTCTCATGATTGGTCAGATCTTCTCTGGTACCTGTATAAAAGGTAATGCAGAAGATGAGTGTCACACCAAGCTTCAGCGAGAAGATATTTCACATTACAGTGAAGGAGAATTCTGAACAAGATGAATGGAAAAGTCTTCCTCCTGCTTCTGGTCTGTATTACGGGGCTGGTGACCAGTCTACCTCTAGCTGCACAAATACAGGTGAGATGATGAGCTGACATGAACAGTACAGGGGACAGGTGACAACTATATTTAGGAAAGTATAACATCCAATAAGTTGCTGACAATATTAGCTAGTAGTAAAGTGTAAATCTAAAATAGTTATCCCCTTAGTTTTGGATAAAGTGGTGGGGGGGTTAGGAATCCTGTTAGATTTTAACACTTCCTTATTACCGCCTGGGACCCCTGTAGGGAGATTTGACTTTTGTACAGGCCATTGCCATTAGGACAAAAAGTGAGGGGAAATCCAAAATGTTATAATTGGGAACAGAACAGGGAATATGATAAAATCTTCCAATGATGACTGTTGTGGTAACATCTGTCCAAGAAAGGATTTGACCTCTGTACTGAAAGCTTTCCAGTAGGGCTGAGAGGGACTCTACCGGATGGGGATGAGTTGGGGTCAAGACTTGTAATCTGTTATTATTGTATTACATCTGAAATAAGATATTGATACAAAACATTTACTTTCCAGTACCATCTACTTGGAGTGAACAAAGATGGTAAGCTTTTTAACATTCTTATTTAACAAATCATTTTTGCTTTCTTTCTGTTCTCTATCAGCTGTTTTGCTTGTTCTGCTTTTTTCTCCCGCTCATTAGCCTATTTTATAATATCCCTAATTCCTAAATCCTAATTCCTAAATTAAAATTTGTTTGCACTGCTCCATTGGTCCTAATCCGCCTGGCCAGATAATCTATAAAATTATTTTCCTTCTCCATCTAGAACCAGCCTCTAGGAAAGACCACTCCACATTTTTATAGCTCTTATGGTAAACATCCCTCCATCCACCAATTTAAATTTAGATAAAACCCCTAGAAAAATAAATTATTTTAAATGCTTGATTGCAGTATTTTCCTTTCCATAAATGATTTATTGTTCACCTGCAATGTGGCTTTGAACTTTCGAAGAAATTTTGACTACTGTGAGAGTCGCTTCGCTGGCACAGCCCCCTCCCTCATTGTGTCTCTTAGCACTCTCCTCTTCTGGGAGTGTCCAATTTCTGTCTGTGCTGGCCCAGCATCTCTGTCCCTCCCCTCACCTCCCCACATAAACTTTGATTTAGCTTCTGGTGGAGGAGTGAAGAGGAATACTATGAAGTGTCATTTGATCAAAAGCTCTGAAAGGCTGAGGCTGATGATATCCCGTCCAAGTAGCAGTTTTGAGCTTTCGCCTGTTTACACAAGGGAGATATTTTACATTTAATGACATTCCTAAAATGTGTTAAATGCACACATAATTGTCTGGATGTTTTTTAGGTCCTGGCAACAGAGTCATCAAAGTCATCTCCCTTTGCTTAGGTGACGGATCAAAAAATGATAATCATGGCCAATCAGGCAAAGACTTGAAGAATTTCCCAACCAGAAGTTTCCCAGATCAGGGATAGCTTTGCAGAGCTACCCTATTTTGTCATGAATTGATATTTCAATTTATAAAATTGGTTCAATATTTACAGAAACTTAAGTCACTTTAATTTTTTGGTTATGATTATTACACTAGATGTGCCTAATGTGTATTTTGTATACACAGCCCCAAAGAGTGAAGACTCCGAAGTGCCACAACAAGGGATCTTCAGCAAGATTTTGAAAGCTAATAAAGGTAATTATTCTAAACCACAGGAGTCTTTACTGTATCATGATGGTGCTAAATCAAGGCAAGTTAATAGACAATAACCAATTATACTCAATAAAGTTATGAGTTTTTAGGATCCTTTAAATCATGCATTGATGGACTAGCCTGATTTCTAAGTTCTGCCCTCCATAGTGGAAAAGCTCTACTCGGGGGCTCACTCTCTGTTGTGTCCTGCATGGGAAGATTCAAGAGGCCAACTTCACTGCAGTAGAGCAAAATCAGGTCTCCACCCCTGCCAAACAGGGCTGTGCTGTGTCACAGAACTGAGTAAAGCTGGGCCTTTGGACTGCATGAAAATATCTAACAGGTTTCTCCAGATTCCCACTGCGCCTCTTCTATTCTGTTGTATACCCCATCACTGCATATGATTAGATGCAGCCGCTGTCAGTTCTAAAATTTTCTGTTTGGATCCGTCCATTTTTCAATCAAAGGTTGTCAGGTGAGAGAGGACTGACATAGCCACCCACATAGCAAACTTCAGCCAGTTCACAGTGTATGGGCAGCTTAAATCCAATGCATTTTATTGTATTATCTATAACCATTTTCTGTATTTTCAGATAGCAAAACAACCATGTATGGAGGAGATATACTGGTACAGAATGACCGCAGCGCCGTTAAGTGTCCTTCTTGCCTTTGGCCTAGAAGTGATAATGGTACTGTTCCTGTTCCCTACATCATAGATTCCAGCTACAGTGAGTTCCCTCTTTTTTCTCTTGCATTGAAGTATTCATTGCTATTTGTTATTTGTAGAAACCCAACCTTCTATCTCTGTTTCCAGGTCCCGGTGACCTGAACAGTATTGTCCTCGCCATGGCCGAGTTTGAGACATTGACTTGTGTGAGGTTTGTGCCTCTAACAACAGAAAGTGATTACATCAACATCACTCCTGGTGATGGGTAAGGTTGTCTATTGTCTATCATAGTTCTTCACAGTAGGGAGCATCTAACACATAAACACCTGAGACTTTACAGCAGGGGTCAAGTCCTGGGGGAAAAAGTGTGGGAACTCCCACCCAAGATCCACTCCCCCACCAAAAAAATATTTAAAAAAATGGTACGTTCATATGCATATATATTTCACAGAAAATACAGTACAACATTTATTGTAAAGTGCCAGTTTACAAAAACAAAATAAGTTAACTTGTCAAACAGAATAATCAACACAATGGGTGATGATCTTTCCCTCGCAGGGAATTTCTAACACAAATACACCCTGTTCCAAATTCAAATACAGCAAATTAGAAAATATCCCACAAACTGGAATAACGTTGCCCTTGCCGTGCAAGATTATCGGCAACGGATCAAAAAACTCACGGATCGGATCATTCCTTGGATCAGAGTCACGGATCGGATAATTTTTCGGATCAGCAAATAATAATTGAATTTGCAAAATCCTGTAAAAATGTCACCACCATATAGTCCCCACTGCAATATACATCTCCCCCACTGTAATATACATCTCCCCCACTGTAATATCCATGTCATCTCCCCCAATAATATTTTGGCTGAGCATGGATGGGTATGGCTGGGTATTAGCAGAATATGTATTGGCAGGGTAAGTATTGGCAGGGTATTGCAGAATATTGGCAGGATAAGTATTAGCAGGGTATTGCAGAGTATTGGCAGGGTATGGCAGATTATTGCTGGGTATTGCAGATTATTGGCAGGGCATTGCTGGGTATTGCAGGGTAAGTATTGCAAAGTCTTGTCAGGGTAAGTATTGGCAGGGTAAGTATTGCAGAGTATTGGCAGGGTATTGCAGAGTATTAGCAGGGTAAGTATTGAAGAGTATTGGCAGGGTAAGTATTGCAGAGTATTGGCAGGGTATGTATTGCAGAGTATTGGCAGGGTAAGTATTGCAGAGTATTGGCAGGGTAAGTATTGCAGACTATTGGCAGGGTATGTATTGCAGAGTATTGCAGGGTATGTATTGCAGAGTATTGGCAGGGTATTGCAGAGTTTTGGCAGGGTATGTATTGCAGAGTATTGGCAGGGTATTGCAGAGTATTGGCAGAGTATGTATTGCAGAGTATTGGCAGGGTATGTATTGCAGAGTATTGGCAGGGTATTGCATTGCAGAGTATTGGCAGGGTATTGCAGATTATTGATAGGGTATTGCAGAGTATTGATAGGGTATGTATTGCAGAGTATTGGCAGGGTATGTATTGCAGAGTATTAGCAGGGTATGTATTGCAGAGTATTGGCAGGGTATTGCATTTCAGAGTATTGGCAGGGTATTGCATTGCAGAGTATTGGCAGGGTATTGCATTTCAGAGTATTGGCAGGGTATTGCATTGCAGAGTATTGGCAGGGTATTGCATTGCAGAGTATTGATAGGGTATTGCAGAGTATTGATAGGGTATGTATTGCAGAGCACTGGCAGGGTATTTATTGCAGAGTACTGGCAGGGTATGTATTGCAGAGTATTGGCCAGGTATGTATTGCAGAGTATTGGCAGGGTATTTCAGAGTACTGGCAGGGTATGTATTGCAGAGTATTGGCAGGGTATTGCAGAGTAATGGCAGGGTATTGCAGAGTAATGGCAGGGTACGTATTGCAGAGTATTGGCAGGGTATTGCAGAGTAATGGCAGGGTATTGCAGAGTATTGGGTAATGCAGAGTATTGGGTATTGCGGAGTATTGGCAGGGTATTGCGGAGTACTGGCAGGGTATTGCAGAGTACTGGCAGGGCATTGCAGAGTACTGGCAGGGTATGTATTGCAGAGTATTGGCAGGGTATGTATTGCAGAGTATTGGCAGGGTATTTCAGAGTACTGGTAGGGTATGTATTGCAGAGTATTGGCAGGGTATTGCAGAGTAATGGTAGGGTACGTATTGCAGAGTATTGGCAGGGTATTGCAGAGTACTGGCAGGGTATTGCAGAGTATTGGGTAATGCAGAGTATTGGGTATTGCGGAGTATTGGCAGGGTATTGCGGAGTATTGGCAGGGTATTGCGGGGTATTGCAGAGTATTGGCATGGTATTTCAGAGTATTGGCAGGGTATTGCAGAGTATTGGCAGGGTATTGCAGAGTATTGGGTATTGCAGAGTATTGGGTAATGCAGAGTATTGGCAGGGTAATGCAGAGTATTGGGTAATGCAGAGTATTGGCAGGGTATTGCAGAGTATTGGGTAATGCAGAGTATTGGGTAATGCAGAGTATTAGAAGGGTATTGCAGAGTATTGGGTAATGCAGAGTATTGGCAGGGTATGGCAGGGTATTGCTGAGTATTGGCAGGGTATTGCAGAGTATTGGCAGGGTATGGCAGGGTATTGCAGAGTATTGGCAGGGTATTGCAGAGTATTGGGTAATGCAGAGGATTGGCAAGGTATTGCAGAGTATTGGCAGGGTATGACAGGGTATTGCAGAGTATTGGCAGGGTATTGCAGAGTATTGGCAGGGTTTGGCAGGGTATGGCAGGGTATTGGCGGGGTATTGCAGAGTATTGGCGGGGTATTGCAGAGTATTGGCAGGGTATGGCAGGGTATTGCAGAGAATTGGCAGAGTATGGCAGGGTATTGCAGAGTATTGGCAGGGTATGGCAGGGTATTGGCGGGGTATTGCAGAGTATTGCAGAGTATTGGCAGGGTATTGCAGAGTGCAACTTAATAATACACTAGTGACTAACCTGGTTTACTTCTCGGGTGAGAAGTAAACTGGTAGCAGTGCAGCGGCTGTGGCCCCAGGAGGCCTGGACTGTCTGGCACTGGGTAGAGGGGAGGGAGGAGGAGACAGTCCGGATCCAAGCGGCATGTGTCTGTCGCTGACTGCGCTGAAGGCCGTATGCGCACTGCCCACTGACTCCAGTGCGTGTCCACGTGTACGGCCGACGTCATGGGACTGGTTGCTAGACACAGAGCGGCCCTAGCCTAGCAACCAGTCACTCGGGCGGTCGAGGAGCGGCGGACAACGCACTGAATAGCCTCAGGTGGCTAATGGGAACGGTACGGGAACGTCGTTCCCATGCATTCCCGCAGGACTCGAGCCCTGCTTTACAGTGCCTATTTGTGCACAATGGCTTCTCTTTTCAAGTTCTTCCAAAAAAAATATAGAACTCCTCTGTACATTTGCAAATACATGTGAAAGTCACAAGCCAACAAGGAGGTGCTTCTTGGTTTTTGTGTATCTAGCAGAAATATGCACAGGGACATAAGATATTTATCCCAGTGCTGCTAACATTGAGTATATAGTAGAAAATGGAAGTGACTGAGAAGGAGTGAGGCTTAGTGTCAACAGACTCAATGGATTCCAGTTAAAATTTTACAATGAAAATAAAACCAAATATGTCTGTCCAAAAGTGAGCATTGATCCACTGCTTGGAGCCAGCACAACGTGACTTATCTCCCAAACTCCATACCTCTTATTAGAATTGGGCACATACATAGGGAAACACCTTTTGATATAAGTTAGAAATTTCAAAAGCTTAGCACAAACAGATATTGATTGTTTTTTTTCTGTAGCTCAGATTCATTCATTGTTTCTATTAAAATGATTGTCTTGGGCTCCCAAATGGTATTGAAGCATAACTTTTTTGAACTGTATATTTACAATTTCTAGCTGTTACTCATATGTTGGAAGAACTGGTGGAAGCCAGACAGTTTCATTGGGTGGAGGCTGCATCTACAGGGGGATTATACAACATGAACTAGAACATGCCCTGGGCTTCTACCATGAGCATGTAAGAAGTGATCGTGACAATTATGTTGACATCAATTTCCAGTATATCTCTAAAGGTACTGCGGACATTTACACAAAGTGAATTTAGCCATGTTTTCAAAAAAGAGACATTACCACAGCTTTTGTCTTGTTCCAGGATACTGGGGTAATTTTGCTAAAGCGGACACTAATAACCTGGGCAGTCCATATGATTACGGTTCAGTGATGCACTATGATGGGTATGTCATGACTTTTATGTTAGTTTGTAAATTACTGAAAAATTATAAAATATTTTATAGGTAATATGTCAATCTTATCTCCTTTCAACATTTTCCAGCTATGCATTCAGCAACACTTCAAACAAACCCACAATTGTCCCCAAGCCTGACCCCAATGTGCCCATTGGGCAGAAAATTGGACTGAGCGTTTTGGATGTCACTAAAATTAACCGACTTTATCAATGCAGTAAGTTTCTGTACATTCCAGTTTTATGGGTTTGAAACATTAGAAATTATAGTTTATGATTGCATTTTAAGTGAATTTTTACAGTTTTACAAAAAAAATGTTTTGACAAAAAAAACAAAATGTGCATGTTTGTCTCTGGACCCTACTATGGGTACAATAAATAAATAAAATAAATAATGTACACATCTGTGGCATACCCTTGCATCACAAATTCATTTTAGGTTATTTATTTTTGTTGGGTCATATGGTAATGATAAGGATGGTACAGCTAGGTTAAAAAAAATAAATGATATTCTTTGCAATTTGGCCAGTTTTCTTTGAAAAAAAAAGAGTAAAGTATCAGGAAATGTAATTTTTACCATAAAATGAAGGCTCAATGTGGCCTGAGCAAACAAAGTATAATTGATCTGGATGCATAAAGTAGTTGTAAAGATACGTTCAGTTTCACTAACACATGTGAAAGTTGTAACACTGCATTGAGGCATTAAGGATCTTTTATCTTCAACATAAAGGGGTTAAACTCAAAGTTCATTTAATTTTAAGTTCAAAATTCCAGCATTTTTAATCTAATATAAGGTTAATACCCCCTCCGCTGTATCCCACCAATTCATTGTTAATATTATTATCAGTTTATTCCACCAGTGACTAAATACAATTTATATGTCTATTTTTCACTTCTCAGGTGTCTGTGCGACTTTGCTTAATAATAACACAGGGATTTTAACTTCTGACAACTATCCCTCTGCTTATCCTAATAATAGTGACTGCGTTTGGTTGATCAGGGTTCCATCAGGACTGGTAAGGAGACAGATGTAGACATGCAAAATGTGACCCTAAATGTCTTCCAACCTAGGTGTGAAAATAAACTGCCATCTGAAGATTGTTTTGTACACTACCTACATTTTACATGAATAAAAAATAGAGACTTGACTAGTATGGTGCAAAGCAATAGGTCCAAATACTCCCTAACCTAGGTATATTAGGATGTATATACCTCAGAACCTCATACTTTGCTTCAACCACCAATTGCTCCATATGTTGGAATAATACCTTAATTATGGCCTACTTTATAGTCTTCAGACTATCATTACCACTACATTGCTGGGAGCCTATTTTGGCATCTCTGATGTTCCAGATTTCTTTTACCCCACATCGGATGATGAGGTCACTGTAGGAATGGGGGTTTAGCAGGAACAAAATGGGTCTTGGATTCATTTGGGGCTCTGGTTCCTACAAGTATGTTACCAATAGTAACAGTATTGCAATATCCACAGTCACAGCTTTCTTTGACTTAATTCAATATAGCGTTAAACAAAAGACTTCTGTTTCTTCCCCAAAATGTGTCTCGTTTAAGCTTATTAGTTTCCCTGAAGAAACCACAAGAAACAAATAGTCAGATTGAGCAGAGGAGTTCTGTCAAATGGAAAATCAATGGAAAATACACACATGTTTCAAGAGACATCTTAGCTGGAAAAGTCTATAGCTGCAAGATTGTGTAACAGAATTTAGAATCCTACATATTCTTGTGGGTTTTTTTTTTCTGAAGGACTGTTCAAGCATTAATATAGTAATCAATTGCATCCTATTGCAATTACACATTAATCCAGTTTGCAGTTACAAATATGTGAAGTTTGGGGTTTACTGTAGATAATAAATTTGCCTTCTGTCACTTTTTTAGGTTTCATTAAAGTTCAGTAGCTTTAATATCCAATCCACTCCTAACTGTGACTCAGACTACATGAGGATCTATGACGGCCCCACTAAGAACTCCCCTGTGTTGTTGGATAAAATGTGCGGAAGTCAAACCATCCCTCCACTCATCGCTTCCACAAGCCAGATGCTGGTCCAGTTCGTCAGTGACGGGGCTGTTGCTGGGGTCGGCTTCCAAGCTACATATAGCTCAGGTATTCTGATTTATTTTAATAGTAAGGTAAGTGTTCAGAGAAAGACACTGCAGACTCATAGATACAGAGGAGATACCTCCCAAGGAGGGACTATTGGCACAACAATTTCATGTCCTCTAAATTCTGTTTGCAACATTTGAGGTAATCCATGACGTTTCTTAGTATATACAATTAGAATTACCAGTCAGTCAGGCCTTCACACTATAAAGTTGTTGAAAGATTGTTCAATGTGTATGTTTGACAACTTTAAGAGTGATAATATGGCTATCTATGGCTTATTTTGGATCAGATAGTATAGATTCCTCTTTCTTGTGGTATATCCCTGATGTCTGCCCTACTGCAAAACTAAGTCCCTGTACACACGGTCGGAGATTTCCACAACCAAATCCGTCGGATTTTGTCCGTCAGATTTAGTCTGACGGATTGTGTCCGAAACTGTTGCATACACACGGTCGGACTAAGATGTCGAAAAATCCGATCTTTCAGAACGTGATGACGTAATTTTGTTACGATGGGACTAGATTCAGACTAGTAGCCAATAGCTTTGATGTAGGAATTTGATCTGAGCATGCGTGGCACTTGGTCCGATCAAAATTCTCTACACATGATCGGATTACGTCCGACCGTCCCAGTTGGTCGGGAAATATTTCTAACATGTTGGAAAATTGGGTCCGACGGAGATTCGGACGGAATCAGTCCGATGCATACCACACACAGTCGGATTATCTGACGACACGGTCCGATAAGACGCATTCCGACGGATTCTCCGACCGTGTGTATGCGGCATAAGAGGTTGTTAAATTCCTATGGACTTCTTTTCGGTTGACGACATCATTCAAAATTCTCCAGGGTGGAGTGCAGTGACCAGACTACCTTTTCTCCAGCACTACATTGGTTAAATACTGACTTTGCTTAGGGCAGGTTGGGAAAGTTCAAAAATGTACCCTGGCAGCCAGTGGTCATCTATGTTCTCCAATGTCCCAATATGTAGACGAGCCCTCAACATGTTCATGTACAATGCATGACTGCTGATCCTGTGTTGTATTTGATGATATCTGAGAGTCTACAGCCAGGGGAATGGCAAAAAGAAGCAGCTTCAGGGACCAGTAGTACAGCATGGAGGAAGCCTGTGGGGGGATAAATAAGGTAAGTATTTCAATGTAGTTATCATCTTCTATACTAAATAAGCATTTAACTCAAGCAGTGCAGTGGGGGGAACAAGATGGATTTTACAGCATCTGTACTTATCCCATTAAGGACACAATAATAGGTTCGTATGGTAGCCAACCCATCTCCACTACAGTTATTTATTTTCATAGGACACTCCTGTTTTCTCACTAGTGCTCTGTGAAACACTTCTGGGTAAGGCAGAACATGTGACTCTCTCCCCTTCCTGCCCTGAAGCAGCATTTAGTGCCTGTGCAGGCCATCTCTACATCTGAGCTCTGCATTGAGGGTTGCAGAGTGGAAGAACTATGTATACACATATATATATATATATATATATATATATATATATATATATATATATATATAATGATGTCATATACTATTATAAATCTCTTTACTATATTGATTATATCTATATTCTTACAGTTCAGTGTGGAGGATTCTACTTTAACTCTAAAGGCAGCTTTACATCTCCGGGATACCCAGGGAACTACAGTCCAAACATGAATTGTAACTTCACCATCACAGCTCCCGTTGGATATAAGGTAAAACAAGATGCCTTCAAAATTCTCCCTAAACCTGGAATTGCACCTTCTCTAAAATTGTCACACAAACAAAATTTAATGTTGGACAGACACATTACAATCTGAATATACAATCCCCCTTGAATTTATCAGCGTCCACCAGGGCCTACCTGAATGAAGGCAAACAGAATGTATTGTTTAGGGCATTACAATACATGGCTGTTGGCAAATCTAAAGTAGATTGTTCTGAGACTATCTACCACCAAGACATTCTGGATCATTTCCCAGCAGGGATGAGCTTTATGAGCTTTATGTTCGAGTCAAAGCTCATGTTCAACATGAACATTGGCTGTTCGCCAAACAGCGAACAATTTTGGGTGCTGGCGGCAAATTGGAAAAGCCGCGGAACACCCTTTAAAAGTGGGAAATCAAAAGTGCTAATTTTAAAGGCTTATATGCATGGTATTGTCATAAAAAGTGTTTGGGGGCCCAGGTCCTGCCCCTGGGGACATGTATCGATGATAAAATAAGTTTCAAAAAGGACCGTTTTTTCAGCAGCAGTGATTTTAATAATGCTTAAAGTGAAACAATGAAAGTATAATATTCCTTTAAATTTTGTACCTGGGAGGGTGTCTATAGTATGCCTGTAAAGTGGCACATGCTTCCCGTGTTCAGAACAATCTGACAACAAAATGACATTTCTAAAGGAAAAAAAGTCATTTAAAACTACTCGCGGCTACAATAAATTGTCGGTCCACAATACACGTAAAAGTTCATTGATAAAAACGACATGGGATTTCCCCACAGGGGAACCCCGAATCAAAATTTAAAAAGAATATTACACTTTCATTGTTTCACTTTAAGCATTATTAAAATCACTGCTCCCAAAAAAAACGTCAGTTTTTAAAACGTACTTTTGCATTGATACATGTCCCCTGGGCAGGAGCCAGGTCCCCAAACACTTTTTATGACAATACCATGCATATAAGCCTTTAAAATTAGCACTTTTGATTATTCATGTTCGTGTCCCATAGGCTTTAATGGTGTTCACGTGTTGGAACAAATTTTTTGCCTGTTCACATGTTCTGGTGTGAACCGAACGGGGTGGGTGTTCGGCTCATCCCTATTTCCCAGTGATGACAGGAAGTGTTGGGGGTAATTTGTGAAGCTGGCTGAAAACTGGTGGAGTGACATTTGTAAGCTGTTTATAAAGCTTTACTTGACTTTGCAGCACTGGGGTAATTTCTGACACCCCTTTAGAGAGTAAAAGGAGCACAGGGGAGAGGAAGGGAGGGGGCTGATCAGTTTCTTGAGTCTATTGTAGACAAGGTGGATGAATAAATGTATAAGCCCACGTACACATGGTCGGAGATTTTGCCAACCAAATCCGTCGGATTTTGCCCGTCGGATTTAGTCCGACGGATTGTGTCCAAAACTGTTGCATACACATGGTCAGGCCAAGTTGGCGAAAAATCAGATCTTTCAGAACGTGATAACGTAATTTCGTTACGATGGGACTACATTCAGGCTAGTAGCCAATAGCTTTGATGTAGGAATTTGATCTGAGCATGCGTGGCACTTGGTCCGATGAAAATGCTCTACACATGATCGGATTAGGTCCGACCGGCCCAGTTGGTCGGGAAATATTTACAACATGTTGGAAAATTGGGTCGGACGGAGATTCGGACGGAATCAGTCCGATGCATACCACACACAGTCGGATTATCTGACGACACGGTCCAATAAGACTCATTCTGACAGATTCTCTGACCGTGTGTACAAGGGCTTAGAAGATTTAAATACACTAACAAGTTGAATCCAAATTCCAGCTCACATTTTATAATCAGCTACAGCATTTTTCTTTCCTTTTGGGATAAATGTTTTACATGAATAAATAAAGATGATAATTTTAATGCACCCCTGTCAGTGTTGAATGATTTGGCTTATCCATGTAAACCGATACATTCTGCTGGATAGCTTGTGCTTTTGAAAAAGAAAAGACTTGCTGCCTGGATCCCTAAATGAACATAGAAGAAAGCCAAAAAAAAAAAAAGCAGCCATCACATGTAAGAATTGGTAAACTGCAATATACTAAATGTTTGCTCTTGGGTCTAATATGGCGTTAAGGTCAAATATTGTTTCAGGTAGACTGTAACATCAATGAACTGTAAAAAACAAAAATTCTTAATTTTATGCAATGCAAATGATTTTTTTCTTGCATGAACACAACGCTGTCATGTTCGTCATAATTGTATTTCTTTTTCAGATTGCCCTGACCATAAGTGACTTCCATCTAGAGTCTTCCAGTTTCTGTATGTACGACTATCTAAAACTCTTCATGGATGGTACACAAAGGGGTCCATTCTGTGGGAGTCGCACCATCCCTGTGTATTACTCCAAAGGCAATTCTATGGTTCTCGTATTCCACAGTGACAAGTCTAACCAGGCAAAGGGCTTCCAAGCCTCTTACACCTTCTGTGAGTAGCTCAGTTCTATCTGCTTATATCTAATATCAGCAATGGATGTTATAAGATAGTACAGGTCACTTTTTTTTCTTTCTAAAAAGCAGCCAGCTTAGTAAAAAAAATATATTGCATAAAGAAATATAACACTGCTGTGGTGTAAATACAGATTTAATAGCAGGATCTCAGATTAGACACAAAGCTGAATCATCTTCCATTACAACTATGAAGTACAGAACTGGTTCTAGACTTTGCTATTAGACAACCCAGCAAGCACTCAACACACTGAAAATCAGAAACAGCATACAGTATATTGAATGTTTATATGTAATAACAATTGCCTACAATACAAAAAAACAAAAAAACAAAACAAAATAAACTAAAATACGATTGACCAAAACCCCTCTATAGTTCCCCTTTAAGTAGACATGATATTCACATGACCTCTAGTGAAATAAAATCTGTTAATAAAATACAGCGTATCCAAATAAAGACCAACAATCAAGCAACCAACAATGTTCATATAATCATCGTTTGATGTATGGGCAGATTCTTTTTGAGTATTCACCATTGATACTGGATATACAAATCCACGTAAATGTATTTCTGTTATTTTGTTGTGCTCTAGATCGATGAGAAAGTACGAAAGAATAATAATAATATGTATTATTTAAATATGATTTTAATATTTGCTGACATTGACCTCTCTCTGATTACAGTTCAATAGATGAGCAACAGATGGTACAAAGAGAAAATCTACCGGTTCTGGAAGGAAGCCGACATCACTACAGGATACAATGAGAATTTGATGGAGCACGTATAGAAAAGTTCACACATTTCTGTCTATATATATAATGATTAAATGTACATCGGATCATGCTAGTGTTTGCAATTACATTTAAAAATACAAAATAACATTTCATAATTGTTTTGCCATTTGCTTGGTATTTTGATTGGCTTGGTTAGGAATAGGGGAGCTAATTTTGGTATCCTCTGGTTTCTATGTGGTTTACATTTATTCTATAGTGATAATTCTTATTTCTTTATCTTTCCCTTTCGCTACTTATTATTTTGAGGGAGTGATTGGCCATTTCTTTTGTACTATATATATATATATATATATATATATATATATATATATATATATATATGACAGTCTGATCTGATGTTTTCCTTTCATTTTTAAAAATAAAATATATGAAAGCATTAATCCATCTCTATTATTATTTTCGAGTGACATAGTTCCTGATTCCTGAATGTTTCTTAAAGTGAGCATTTCAGTAAAATTAAGTCCATTTATTAGTTTTAGCCCCTTCCCCTGTGAAATACACTGCCCAGGGGCATATCTACAGGGGTTGCAGGGGTAGCCATTATTACCCGGTTCCATTGGAATCCCAAGGGGTCTAAACAGCCTCCCTATATGCCTGGATAGGAGAGCGGCGGGGCAGTGGAATATAAAGGAGCCAATCCTGCATGTAGCTAATGGATTCCCACATCTCCACCTCTCCCTTCCACATACATTCAGCAGCGGCAGACAGGAAATGGAGGACATTGGTTCCTCCACATGCTGCTCCCACCACCTCCCTATTGATGTCCAGCTGCCCTGGGCTCCTGTGTGCTCTTTGCCGGTCCCCATCACCCCATTGAAGTGCTGCCGGTTTTCCCCCTCCCACCTCCCTCTGGCTGCTACAGGGGTCTGTCAGGGTGGAGTCTTGACTTATTGAATATAGTCAGTGATTGATACCAATTACTCACTTGTTTTTTTGTATTCATTCAGAGCTGAGCCCTAGTAAACCGTGTTTAATATACAAGCTATTCCTGTTCCTTCTGTGCAGCTGTGGTTGCAGAGAAGGGGGTTGATAAATCTGTCCTCAGTCCATTTCTCTGTCTCAGAAGTGAGATATTTCACCAAAGCTCCCAATGGGGGTCCTAATAAATATGTAACAAAACAAAAAAAAAAAATTAAAAAAAAATAAAAAAATAAAGTAGAATGGTAAAAAAAAAAAAAATACTGGGACCAATGGCGGAACTACCAGGGTCGCAAAGGTTATACTTGCGACTGAGCTCTGGTGTTCTGCCACCGTGAGGCGACCCCAAGACAGCAGGAAGGTGGCTCGCTGCAGAACCAGCAGAACCATAATAAAGGGTCCCATGGTATGAGAAAAGGGCCTCAGGATCAATGGGGAGGGCCCCAGTCAGTAGGCCGGGGGGCCCTTCATGGTTTCTTACACTGGTGCCTTGAAAGTCCTAGTTACGCTTCTGGCACTGCCTAATAGTAGTTTAAAAATGGATATGTAAAGAAAAAAAGGCAGATTATGCACTTACTTTATCTAGACAAGGACTTCATATTCCTCCTAGCAAGATCCTGGGGAATGCAGAGCAGCCAAAATCTTGCAAGAAGATGTTCTTGCATTGGAATGGAGTGTCTTCTTGCAAGATCTAGGATACGTATCTCTCCCCAGCAATCTCACAAGAAGGATAGGGAAGTCACACCAAGCAAAGTGGAATGCAGGGAATCCTTTCTCTAGGACTACATGTTCTGTCCCTAGCCAACATGGATCCCGTCCCTTGCCTATCCATTTTGCAAACACATGCCAACTGTACAGGGAAAGTGAAATTTATTAGCACTGTCCTCACCAAAGATGGCCACAGAGGTCAACTAGTGTTGTGGTGCCGAATTAAAGCACTGCTCCCTTGGTGACACCAAATTAGTTCCTCTCATTCTCCATTCCCTCTGTACAGCTATCAGCAATGCAGCGCCACCTACAGAGGAGAGAGAAATCACACCTGTCTAAAAACATCCATTCATGAAGAACTATTAGTCAGCCTTTTTACAGGAAGAGGGGGTCATCCCCAGACTTGATAAGCTGACATTGCATTTTACTAGTCCACTGGTCCTCCAGGTTCTATTAGGTGAGACAGGGGGATTGCAACTTGTTACCTCATGCCTGGAGGAGTCTTTTGTTGACACTGGTAGAGGATCATGCAGTGGAGAGTACTGGAGAGGTGAATACATAATGCATACTATGTCTGCTATATATTTTTTTTGCCAATGGTACATATTATTGTAATTAAAAAACATTGCAAAGGCATATAAAATAGGCTTCGTTCAAATCTTGATGGCCCAATCCAGCCTACCTCAAATGGGTTCGCACTGTAGGTCTGGGAGGTCACCACATTGAGCCGCTAGTCAGCCTGTACAACTATCAGTAAGGGAATAACACTGGGAAGGGGGAGGGTAACAATATAGTAAATTCAGAGAGTAGAGGATAACATAGATAGTGTTCTACATCCGCTTATTACTTTGTTAATTGAACAGATTACTTCAGGCTGTGGGGTCAGTTAGAATTTGCATTCTATTTCTTACTTTTCCAAATGTGGGAAAAATGCAGGCTCACCGGGTCACCTCTGAAGGAATTATAACCTGGTAATGGAATACATATATAATAATATTTTTTTAAATTCGTCATTAAATTCAAATTGTTTTCAACAGCAATAGCTCTTCTGTAAATTTTCCATCTGTCCGGTTGAATTTCATTATGCTGGGTGTCAGATTGGTCTGTAGCAATACAAGGAGAAAGTTACCACAATGGCACCAAGTCTGGTGGAAGTCAAAATCTTCCCACACTTTCCACATGCATTCTCCAGCAACTCCTACCCACCCAAGGTACACTCGGCCAGACGTCCTTGTGGTTGCATCTGAAATCCAGTATCAGTGAATGTTCCACAGCCATACACAACCAGGCCACAGATTTGTTTACCTTCATTTCATCGCTCTAGATGGAAGGTGAACACACGATTGGCAGAGACAGGGATCGACGATAGCTTCTTCCAAAAATATGGCAAAAACCTATCCAAGGTAAATCAGGTAAGGTAAATCAGATCAAAACACAACGCATATGAATTAGTACTGCTGTTCAATGCCAAGCGTTACCAAAGTAAAACAATATTTCACTAATCAGCTCAAAACAGCCAGGAAAATCACAGATAATATCCCACATGTATTGATGACTCCCTAAATCACATGTTTCCAACAAGGTCCACCAGGCCATTTTGTGTGTCTTCCGCACCTCTCCTGCAGCTGCCTCACACCCTTCACCTTCACCCCTATCTTGTCTCAGCGGTCTGCAGCAGAAAGGGGGACAGATCTCCTCCTACAGATCCTGATATATGTATGATGCACAAAAATGCAGCAGGATATAACCCCCTTGGACTTTATAGACAGAAATCAATAAGGAATGTAGATAGGTTAAAAGGAAACAATGCCGCTTTCATTCATACTAGTTTAAAATAAGATAAGAGCAAGGGCTGGGTATGGCAAGAGATAGTATACATACATGTATAGAAAGAAAATACAAAGAATTTAATACATATGAAAAACCAAAAAAAAAATACTAGACTGCACCCTGGGTACTGCCAGAGATAAACTGTGCTCAGTCCACATGAGTTGCTGCGATGTATCCCAACATGTTCCGGGAAATTATATTCCTTCTTCAGGACTGCTTTGCTTTGCTTTCTAAAAATGCAAATAATGGGATTTTTATATACAGCTTACCTGTAAAATCCTTTTCTTGAGAGTACATCACGGGACACAGGAGCTTCATTACATAGTGGGTTATATAGGCACCTCTGGTGATTGGACACTGGTTGACCCTAATTAAGGAGAATTCCTCCCCTATATAACCCCTCCCATCTGGGAGGCACCTCAGTTTTATAGCAAAGCAATAAGAAACCACGTAAAACCCAAGAGGGGCAGGAGCCCTGTGTCCCGTGATGTACTCTCAAGAAAAGGATTTTACAGGTAAGCTGTATATAAAAATCCCATTTTCTTGATCATACATCACGGGACACAGCAGCTTCATTACATAGTGGGATGTCCCATAGCAATGCTCAGGTTGAGGGGAGGGAGACACAGATCATAAACATAGACCGCCAGGGACCTGAGGACCTAAACTGCAGCCTGCAGTACACTGCGCCCGAAGGTGATATCCTCTTGCCCTCTGACATCCACCTGATAGAATCTGGTGAATGTGTGGACTGATGACCAAGTCGCAGCCTTACAGATCTGAGCCAGGGAGGCCTGGTGATGCACTGCCCAAGAAGCACTGACAGCCCTAGTAGAGTGGGCTTTCACCTGAAAAGGAGGAATCTTCCCCTTTAAGTCATAGGCCTGAGAAATAACTTGTCTGATCCACCTTGAGAGAGTGGACTTTGACGCTGCCTGACCCCTTCTAGGGCCTTCCGGCAGAATAAATAAACAATCAGTTTTCCTTATCTGAGCAGTTGCTTGAAGATAAACACTGATTGCTCTAATCACATCCAAAGTGTGTAAAGACTCTTCCTCTTTGGACTGAGGGTTCGGAAAAAAGGATAGTAGGATTACATCCTGATTCAGATGGAAACCCGAAACGACCTTAGGTAGAAAAGACCCGTTGGGACGCATAACCACCCGGTCCTTATGGATAATTAAATACGGCTCTTTACTGGAAAGAGCTGCCAACTCTGATACTCTTCTAGCCGTGGATATGGCTACTAAGAAGACCAGCTTTTTAGTCAAGAGAGCTAAAGAAGCCAGATGCAAAGGTTCAAATGGTTGCCCCTGTAAGGCCGAGAGAACCAAATTCAGATCCCATGGCCATACCGGAGGTTTAACTGGCGGTTTTGTCCGCATAGCCCCCTGGATAAAAGCCCGTACCAGGGAATGTGATGCAAGCGGTTTTTGAAAAAATACCAACAGGGCCGAAATCTGCACCTTGATAGTGCTTATGGCCAAATTCATTTCTAGGCAAGACTGGAGAAAGGCCAAGATTCTGTTAATGACATACTTTCTAGGATGCCGCTTCCTGAGTTCACACCAGGAAACATATGTCCTCCAGATCTTGTAATAAATACGCCTGGAGGCCGGCTTTCTGGCATTGACCAGAGTAGAAAGGACTGGCCCCGAATAGCCACGGTCTCTCAGAATGTGGGTCTCAGCAGCCAAACCGTCAAATTCAGACTGCGTAAAGCAGGATGGTAGATTGGACCCTGTGAGAGCAGATCTGGCCGGAGAGGGAGGGTCCATGGCCTGCCCACTGCCAACTTCATGATTTCTGCAAACCATGGTCACCTGGGCCAAGCCGAGGCCACCAAAAGGACCGACTTCGACTCCCTCTCGACCCTTCCCAGGAACCGCGATAGTAGCGGGCTCGGGGGGAAGGCATAGATCAGATTGTACTGATCCCAGGGAACCGTCAGAGCATCTGACCCCTGAGCAAGCGCATCTCTTGTCCTTGACACAATCTTGTCCAGTTTCCTGTTGAACCTGGATGCAAACAGATCCACATCTGGAGTGCCCCACTTGTGACATATGTTCTGAAACACGTCGGGGTGCAGGGCCCATTCTCCTGGGCACAATTGCTGGCGGCTGAGAAAATCCGCCTGCCAATTCTCCACTCCTGGGATGAAGACTGCAGAAAGACACGGAACATGCTTTTCTGCCCAGACAAGTATGCGATTCACCTCCTTTTGGGCCACCAGACTTCTGGTACCGCCCTGGTGATTGATATAAGCCACTGCGGTGGCATTGTCGGACTGAATCCGAACCGGGAAACCTCGCAGTCTGTAAAACCACTCTATGAGTGCCATGTAAACTGCCCGAATCTCCAAGACATTTATGGGTAGTAGACTTTCGGTCGCAGACCATTTCCCTTGCGAGCATGTTCCCTCCAATACAGCTCCCCAGCCTGTCAGGCTGGCATCTGTTGTGACAATCTTCCATGAGAGAGGAAAAAAAGTTTTGCCTTTCAGCAAATTCCTGGTTTGTAACCACCAGACAAGACTTTTGCGTGTCCTGGGGGATAAGCGCATAGGAAGATCCAGGGATTGGGGCTTCCTGTTCCAAGCCGCAAGGATGCATCCCTGCAGAGGCCTTGAGTGGAACTGGGCGAACGGGACGGCCTCGAATGAGGCGGCCATCTTTCCCAATAGTCTCATGCACAACCGAATGGAGGAAGATCTTCTGCCCAGAATCAGACGCACCAGATCTCCAATGGCCAAGGCCTTTAGCCTTGGAAGAAACACCCTGCCCTGAGCGGTGTCGATAATCATACCCAGGTATTCCAACCTGGTAGTCGGTTGTAGGGACGACTTTTCTAGGTTTATAATCCAACCTAGGCGTTCTAGATGTTCTAGCGTTTTGGTGACGCTGCGACTTAGGAACGCTGCAGTTCTCTCCACGAGAAGCAAGTCGTCTAGGTAAGCCATGACGGCTATACCCTGAACTCTTAAGATTGCTAAGAGAGGGTCCAGAATCTTTGTGAAGACTCGAGGGGCTGTAGCTAGCCCGAACGGCAAGGCCACAAATTGAAAATGGCGCCACTCTACCGCGAACCTTAGAAATTTCTGGTGTGCGGGAAAAATTGGCACATGGAGATATGCATCCTTGATATCTATTGATGCCATGAATTCTCCCCCTTGCAGGGAGGAGACCACAGTGCGGATTGACTGCATTCGGAAGGTCTGGACGTGTAGAAACCGGTTTAGGTCTTTCAGATCCAGGATAGGTCTGACACTTCCGTTTGGTTTTGGAACGGTGAAGAGATTTGAATAAAACCCTGAACCCTGATCTTTCGGGCTCACCTCTACTATCACACCCTGGGATAGTAACTGATCTAAGGCCAGAAATAGCGGTTTCTGCTTTACTGGATCCCTGGGGATCCTTGACCTTAGGAAACGAGAAGGTGGAATCTCCTGAAACTCTAGCTTGTAGCCCAGAGATACTGAAGAGATCACCCACTTGTCTTGAATCTCTTACCGCCAGGCGCCTGCAAACTGCAGGAGCCTTCCCCCCACTCTGCCGAGCGGGGGCGCCCCTTCACAAGGAGGTTTTGGGGCTCTGCTTGGCAGGCTTTCGCCCCCAAGTCTTTTTCTGTCCCTGGGCTCGGCCTTGAGCTTTTCTAGCAGAAGAGGACTGAGAAGGCCGTCGCCACTGTTTAGAGCTTGATGCTTCGGGAGAGAGAGCACGCCTAAATGAAGGACGCTTGCTCTTTTTGACTGGAAGGAGAGTAGACTTACCTCCTGAAATATTTTGGACGAACTTATCTAATTCTTCCCCAAACAAACGCTCCCCACCAAACGGGAACCCAGTCAAATGTTTTTTGCATGACAGCTCAGCAGCCCAATTCTTTAGCCATAGGGCCCTGCGCATGTGTACCAACATGAGGGACAAACGTGATGCTTGTTGGACAGAATACAAAATCGCATCAATTATGAAACACAAGATGTGAGGCAATTCTGCATAATTTTCTACTTCCTCACTGGGAAGGAGTCCAAACATCTGTTTAACCTGTTCCTTGAGGAACTGACACAACCCCACGGCTGCGACTGTAGGTTGTACCACAGCGCCAGCCATGGAAAAGGAGGCTTTTAATAAGGTTTCCAGCCTTTTATCAGTTGGATCCTTGAATACCTGCGCATTATCCAAAGGACAAGTTAGGTTTTTATTCACACAAGAAACAGCCGCATCGACAGATGGGACCCCCCACTTCTTGGTGAAACTTTCCTCCACAGGATAATGCATAAAAAACCTTTTGGGAGGAGTAAACAGTTTATCGGGATGTCCCCAATCCTCATACATCAATTTATCCATTAAAGGATGAATTGGGAAGGAACAAGCAGTCTGTGGGGCTTTCCTGACTCCCAGGGAAGAGACAGAGGATGTAGCGACTTCAGCAGCAGGCATTCTGAATGTGGTACGCACCAATTCAGTATAATACTGCACCTGCTTTCTGAGTGCCTGGGAGGAGGGGACTATCTCCTCTTCCTCTGACTCATCCGACTGCTCATGATCCCTATCTAAAGATAGGGATCCCTCCTCATTTTCAGAACAACTATCCGAGAGAGGGATTTCAGCAGAGGGAGGGGATCTACCCCTTTTCCTGCTATCTTTTAGGGAAGCAGAAATAAAATTCATGATTCTCCCTTCAAAACCCTCCAATGTAGCCCTAAGGGAGTCCTCAGTGACATAAACCGGGGCTGCGACATTAGGAGAGGCTGCAAAACCCGACAGGGGCACCGACTCGTCTTGAGAGGCTGGCTCCAGTCTTGCAGAGGGGGATGGTAATTTACAGGCACTTTTAGAACCCCTGGACCTAGGCGGTGACTTGCCAGTGCTCTTATTACCTCCCCCTGAGACCCTCTTACGAGGAGACATAGTTCTAAGCTACAAAGCAGAGGTACTAGTACAAGTGCGATCACTGTTGCGCTTAAAGTCTCACAATAAATCAATATATGCTTAAACTGCACAACCTGATGCTGAGTAGGTGTCTTAAGGTTTGCCTGGATCCAATCCCCATGGATGCTTACTGCCCACAGCTCCTGTGTCTCCAGTTACAGTCCCCTGATGCTCTGGGCTTTTTAAAACTGCCGCCTGGTGCCTGCGCAGTACAGCGCCGTGCACACTAACGTGCACGGCTCGCAACCACACCCCCCTCCTCCATTAGGCCGGGAGCGCGCCCGGCGCGCGTGCACGCGCCCGCGCGCGTGCACGAGGACCGCGGAATCCGGGGGGGGAGGAGAACCCAAAACGGAGCAGCGTGGGACCCCTGACCTGCGTGGGACCCCTGTTTACCTTCATCTGTGGCAGGGACTGCAATGGAGACGTGAGTAGCTGGAGAAACCAGGCTTTCACTGAGCGTGTTGTATTGAAAAGGCATGTAAGTATGCATCAGGCTGCTCTTACTCCCTCTAGTGGTGGAAACCAGGTAAGACATACAACTACTCACAATGAAGAAATCCATTCATATATTTAAATATACAGGATGACTTCCCTTACCTGTCCCCGCCGCAGGAATTGCTGAATCAGACCAATTCCAGCCTTCACCTATCACGGCGGGTATTGCTAGCCAACCTTCAGGTATATCTGGGGCTCTTACGAAAAGATCCTCCCACCTGGGCCATGTAGAAAGCTCTGCCAGAAACTTTCGGGCGCTCTGTTTAAACAGTACCCCAAGTCTGGTTTTCCCAGAGCCCAGTCTTCCAATGGAGAGGACTTACAGGCAAAACCTCGCTTCTTCGCCAGACGAGGCCCAGGTACCATACCATCTTGGGAGTCAAATATCGGCCCGAGGTATGTATCCGGTTTGTTGTAGCCCTTCGGCCCTCGCAGGGACCTGCATAGAGCTAAGTTTTACGTGACCATCACCCAGACACTGGCGAAAAAACTGAGGTGCCTCCCAGATGGGAGGGGTTATATAGGGGAGGAATTCTCCTTAATTAGGGTCAACCAGTGTCCAATCACCAGAGGTGCCTATATAACCCACTATGTAATGAAGCTCCTGTGTCCCGTGATGTATGATCAAGAAATAATTATATCTCAATATAGTTCAATTATATGCACTTTCCTCCAGGTCTGGTGCTGTCGTGTACCTGGTAGGAAGAGCCTGGTTTGCAGAGGAAGGCTTCTCTTACTCCTCTGACTCGGGAACCCTGGTAGAGCAGACAGGTGGGGAAGGAGTGCAGAGTCACACGAGAGGTGGTAGTAGTGCTAGCTGCTGCCGGACTTCCAGTTGAGTGGTGTGTCAGATGACAGCGGATGCAGGTATACTGTGGATGTAGGACAGCGGATGCGGGTAAGCTGTAGATGCAGGGCAGCAGATGCAGGTATGCTGTGGATGTAGGACAGCGGATGCGGGTAAGCTGTAGATGCAGGGCAGCGGATGCAGGTATGCTGTGGATGTAGGACAGCGGATGCGGGTAAGCTGTAGATGCAGGGCAGCGGATGCAGGTATGCTGTGGATGTAGGACAGCGGATGCAGGTATGCTGTGTAAATACAGGACAGCGAGTGCAGGTATGCTGTGGTTGTTAGGTCACCTTTTCATGTATTCTGGAAAGGTGAACTATCCCTTTTAAGATTTACATACAATTGTATTCTTTATCTCCCATGCCTGAAATGTCTATTTTTTTTTGCTTTGAAGTTTGGAGATGTAATCCATAGCCTTCTTGAAAAACATAACATTACATGTCAGCTGTAAAAAATCAATTGTACTGCCTATAAAATACAACTGGATATTTACTTAGCAGTGCGACATAATAAAAGGAGAAAGTCACAAAGTCATTACAAAAAATGTAAAAAAAAAAGTAGATTAACTCGGTTACGCACAAGCTTACCATAATAATGGGCATGTGACCACATGTAACATGATTACATACCTGTAAAAGTAAACCTTTGAATTGTGCATTCATGCCAAAGAAACAGGTTGATTTAATTGGCCCACCCACTCTCACCATATGGTCCCCTTCTTCAGGAAAAACACAGAGGCAGATATCTATAACGTAAATCATAAATACAATTACCTACTTCAATGCATTTGCATATATACAGTGGGTATAAAAAAATTATCAAAACGAGGCATTTAACGTCCAACCACACAGCCTGTTGACAAGAGCACCTAAAAGCCACACAAAAGGGGCACAAATCTGTCATTCCTCCTCCTTACCCACTTCAGTCTGCCCCTGCTATATCGAGTCATTACCTCTCAGCAGCCACCACTGACAGGGATGATGGTATAGCACAAGGTGTCCCAGGTCCTAGTAGCACGTATGCTAGCAGCACATCACCAGCTGTAGACTGTAGCCAGCAAATTTCTGTAGCGCAAAAAAAAATACAGTCCCTGCCACCCACATGCCCAGCTTCTAAATGCAAGCTTGTCAAAGCTGTTGGCTCTCCAGCTTCTGCCTTTCAGCCTGGTGGATTCTGCCCCCTTCCGTAAGTTCGCACAATGTGCTGTACCACAATGGCAAGTTCCTAGTTGCTATTACTTTTCATGTAAGACCGTTCCACCTCTCTACCATCACATGGAAGGGAATGTTCTGGCATCGTTGGGCAAGGCAGTCAGATGTAAAATCCACCTTACTGTTGACACGTGGTCCAGCAAGCATGGGCTGGCACAATATATTTTGTTCACAGCACACTGAGTAACACTGCTTGCAACACAAAAGAATTCAGGGCAGGGCTCGGTGCTGCAGCCTGTTGTTCTCCCATGTCTCCATATAGCTGGTGCTGATGATGCCAGACCTGTGAGCTCTACCCCCTGTAATAAAACAGTCCAGAGGAGTCTGTAGCCATTTCAGTGGTCATACACAGCCAGTGCTCGGTTGGCTGAAATTCAGCGGGAATTCCACCTGCCCTTAAACCGCCTGATTTGTGACAGGCCCACCAGGAGGAACTCGACTTTGGCAATGCTGCAGCGGCTATACATGCAGCAGAGGGCCGTCAATGAGTACCTGTGCCAGTACAGCACAACAACAGGCTCAGGCCACTTCAGCTTTTTTCCACATGCCAATGGCTGATCATTAAGGATGCATGCACTGTATTGTCAACATTTTAGGAGGCTACAAGGATGGTGAGCAATGGCAGTGCATGCATCAGTGACACAATCCCTGTTGTGTTCCAGCTGGAGCAGACTCTGCATGGCATTATGAACAGGGCAATGGAGGCAGAGCAGCAGGAGGAAGAGGAGGACTTCCTTTCCTCTCAGGGCCCACTTTATCCAGACATCATCGTTCCTATGTTACAGAACACACATGAGGAGAGAGGGGAGGAGGATTCTGGCATTTTCATAGGCTTTGAAGAAGAGGAAGACATGCGTCAATCTGTGCCTGTGTGCCATTGTGGTAAGTTTTTAACCAACTCCCATCTAGAGTGAGAAATTAAGGTAAACAAATCTGTGGCCTGGTTGTGTTTGGCTGTGGAACATTCACTGATACTGGAATTCAGATGCAGCCACAAGGACGTCTGGCCGAGTGTACCTTGGACGGGTAGGAGTTGCTGGAGAATGCATGTGGAAAGTGTGGGAAGATTTTGACTTCCACCAGACTTGGTGCCATTGTGGTGACTTTCTCCTTACATTGCTACAGACCAATCTGACACCCAGCATAATGAAAGTCAACTGGACAGACGGAAACTTTACAGAAGAGCTATTGTTGTTGAAAACAATTTGAATTTAATGACAAATTTTAAAAAAAGCAGACTGTATTCCATTGCCAGGTTGTAATTCCTTCAGAGGTGACCCGGTGAGCCTGCATTTTACCCACATTTGGAAAAGTAAGAAATATGGCAGACATAGTATGCATTATGCATTCACCTCTCCAGTACTCTCCACTGCATGATCCTATACCAGTGTCAACAAAAGACTCCTCCAGGCATGAGGTAACAAGTTGCAATCCCCCTGTCTCACCTAATAGGTTATTCAGAAACTGAAGGACCAGTGGACTAGTAAAATGCCATGTCAGCTTATCAAGTCCAGGGATGACCCCTCTTCCTGTAAAAACCACGGACTAATAGTTCTTCATGAATGTATGTTTTTAGACAGGTGTGATTTCTCTCTCCTCTGTAGGTGGCGCTGCGTTGCTGATAGCTGTACAGAGGGAATGGAGAATGAGAGGAACTCATTTGGTGTCTCCAAGGGAGCAGTGCTCTAATTCGGCACCACAACGTTAGTTGACCACTGTGGCCATCTTTGGTGAGGACAGTGCTAATAAATTGCACTTCCCCTCTACAGTTGGCATGTATTTGCAAAATGGATAGGCAAGGGACAGGATCCATGTTGGCTAGGGACAGAGCATCTAGTCCTAGAGAAAGGATCATGAGGTGGAGGGACAGAATAGGGACACCTTTGCTGGCTTTTCTAGCTCTGGACTTTAGAGCCGGTGATAAGGATTGGCCATTGGTCTGCTCAGTGCAGCTTATACCACACCGGCCAAACAGCCACCCCTCTTCAACCAGAAGCTGTTCTGGTAATGTCAACCTCATCAAGGTGACACTATATGTACTGGGACTATTCAGCTGTGCAAATAACATGGCTGAGAGTTTTTGTACCTGTGACGCCTTTGTCAGTGAGTGTTACCAACTTGCTCTAGGCTGTTAAGCAAATACCTTGCCGCTGCTCTTCACCTGTTATTTATTACTTCCACTAAACCAAATAATAACTGTGCCATTCTGTAAATAAAAAAGTTAGATTACATGCTTTCCTCATCCCTGCATTCCACTTTGCATGGTGTAACATCCCTATTCTTCTTGTGAGATTGCCGGGGAGTGATAAGTACCCTAGATCTTGCAGAAAGACACTCCATTTCAATGCAGGAACATCTTCTTGCAAGATTTTGGCTGCTCTGCATTCCCCAGGATCTTGCCTGGAGGAATATGACATCACTCTTGTCTAGGTAAAGTAAGTACATAATCTGCCTTTTTTTCTTTACATATCCATTTTTTAACTACTATTAGGCCGTGCCAGATGTGTAACTAGAACTTTCAAGACCCCATGCAAGAAACCAAGTAGGGCCCCCCTGGCCACTGACTGGGGCCCTCCCCATTGATCCTGGGGGCCTTTTCCCCAAGCGTAGGACCCTTTATTATGGTCCCACAGTGAGCCACCTTCCTGCTGTCTTGGGGTCTCTCCACAGTGGCGGAACGCCAGAGCTCAGTCAAAAGTATAACCTTTGCGATACTGCTAGTTCCGCCATTGGTCCCAGTAGTTTTTTTTTATTTTTTTATTTTTTTTACCATTTTACTTTTTTCTTTTTTAAATAGCTCACTTTTAAGACAGAGAAATGAACTGAGGACAGATTTATCAACCCCTTTCTCTGCAACTTCAGCTGCACAGAATGAACAGGAATAGCTCATATAGTAAACATAGTTTACTATGGTTCAGCTATAGTTTCATAGTTAGTAAGGTTGAATAAAGACACCAGTCCATCCAGTTCAACCTGAGTCCCTATCCCTGTACATTGCACACTCATCATTGGTCCCTACCCTCAAGGAGCCCGCAATCCAAGGTCCAAGGTCCCCATTCATATACTAGGGCCAATTAGCCTACCTGCATGTCTTTGGATTGTGGGAGGAAACCGGAGTACCCGGAGGAAACCCACGCAGGCACAGGGATAACATGCAAACTCCAGGCAGGTAGTGTGAATATGAATGAATACAAAAAAAAATGAGTGAGTGATCGGTATCTATCAAACTATATTCATTAAGTCAAGACTCCGCCCTGACAGACCCCTGTCGCAGCTAGAGGGATGGGAACTGAGAGAGATCACATAGGAGCCCAGGGCAGCTGGACATCAATAGGGAGGTGGTGGGAGCAGCATGTGGAGGAACCAATGTCCTCCATTTCCCGTTTGCAGCTGCTGAATGTATGTGGGAGGGAGAGGAGGAGAAGTGGGAATCCATTAGCTACATGGAGGATTGGCTCCACTCTATTTCACCACCCCTTCCGCTCTCCTATCCAGGCATACAGGGAGGCCACGTAGACCCCCTGAGATTCCCATGGAACCGGGTCGCAATGGCTACCCCTGCAACCCCTGTAGGTACGCCCCTGGGCAGTGCATTTCACAGGGGAAGGGGCTGAAACTAATAAATGGACTTCTTTTTACTGCAATTATCACTTTAAGCACATTGAGGAATCAGGAACTACGTCACTTGAAAATAATAATAGAGATGGATTAATGCTTTAAAATATTTTATTTTTAAAAAGTAAAGGAAAACATCAGATCAGACTGTCATATATATATATATAGTACAAAAGAAATGGCCAATCACTCCCTCAAAATAATAAGTAGGGAAAAGGAAAGATAAAGAAATAAGAATTATCACTATAGAATAAATGTAAACCATATAAAAACCAGAGGACGCCAAAATTAGCTCCCCTATTCCTAAGCAAGCCAATCAAAATACCAAGCAAATGGGAAAACAATTATGAAATGTTATTTAGTATTTTTAAATGTAATTGCAAACACTAACATGATCCGATGTACATTTAATCATATTATATATAGGCACAAATGTGTGAACTTTTCTATACGTGCTCCATCAAATTCTCATTGTGTCCTGTAGTGATGTCGGCTTCCTTCCAGAACCGGTAGATTTTCTCTTTGTACCATCTGTTGCTCGTCTATTGAACTGTAATCAGAGAGAGGTCAATGTCAGCAAATATTAAAATCATATTTAAATAATACATAGACCTTATTCGTTCATACTTTCTCATTGATCTATAGTACAACAGATAACAGAAATACATTTACATGGATTTGTATATCCAGTATCAATGGTGAATACCCAAAAAGAATCTGTCCATACATCAAACAATGATTATTTGAACATGTTGGTTGCTTGATTGTTGGTCTTTATTTTGATACGCTGTATTTTATTAACAGATTTTATTTCACTAGAGGTCATGTGAATATCATGTCTGCTTAAAGGGGAACTATAGAGGGTTTTGGTCAATTGTATTTTAGTTTATTTTGTATTGTTTTATTTTTTATTTTTATTGTAGGAAATTGTTATTACATATAAATATTCTATATACTGTATGTTGTTTCTGATTTTCAGTGTGTTGAGTGCTTGCTGGGTTGTCTAATAGCAAAGTCTAGAACCAGTTCTGTACTTCATAGTTGTAATGGAAGATGATTCAGCTTTGTGTCTAATCTGAGATCCTGCTATTAAATCTGTATTTACACCACAGCAGTGTTACATTTCTTTATGCAATATGTTTTTTTCATTAAGCTGGCTGCTTTTTATAAAAAAAAAATATATATATATATATAACCTTTATTATCTTATAATGTCCATTGCTGATATTAGATATAAGCAGATAGAACTGAGCTACTCACAGAAGGTGTAAGAGGCTTGGAAGCCCTTTGCCTGGTTAGACTTGTCACTGTGGAATACGAGAACCATAGAATTGCCTTTGGAGTAATACACAGGGATGGTGCGATCCCCACAGAATGGACCCCTTTGTGTACCATCCATGAAGAGCGTTAGATAGTCGTACATACAGAAAATGGAAGACTCTAGATGGAAGTCACTTATGGTCAGGGCAATCTGAAAAAGAAATACAATTATGACGAACATGACAGCATTGTGTTCATGCAACAAACAAATAATTTTTATTGCATAAAAGTATTTTTATTTTTTTCATTGATGTTACAGTCTACCTGAAATAATATTTGACCTTAAAGCCATATTAAACCCAAGAGCAAACATTTATTATATTGCAGTTTACCAATTCTTACATGTGATGGCTGCTTTTTTTTTTGTTGTTAATTTTGGGATCCAGCCAGCAAGTTTGTAGTTTTTTAAAAGCACAAGCTATCCAGCAGAATGTATCAGTTTACATGGATAAGTCAAATCATTCAACACTGGCAGGGGTGCTTAAAATGACCAGCTTTATTTATTCATGTAAAACGTTTATCCCAAAAGTAAACAAAAACGCGGAAACTGGTTATAAAATGTGAGCTGGAATTTGGATTCAACTTGTTAGTGTATTTCATTTTTCTAATACATGTATTCATTCACCTGTCTACAATAGACTCAAGAAACCGATCAGCCCCCTCCCTTACTCTCCCCTGTGCTCCTTTTACTCTCTAAAGAGGTGGCAGAAATTAGTCCAGTGCTGCAAAGTCAAGTAAAGCTTTATAAACAGCTTACAAATGTCACACCACCAGTTTTCACCCAGCTTCACAAATTGCCACCAACACTTCCTGTCTTCACAGGAAATGATCCAAAACGTCTTGGTGGTAGATAGTCTTAGAGCAATCTACTAATATATATATTCAGGTTATATTGTGTCTGTCCAACATTACATTTTGTTTGTGTGACAATTTTAGAGAAGGTGGAATTCCAGGTTTAGGGAGAATTTTGAAAGACATCTTGTTTTACCTTATATCCAACGGGAGCTGTGATGGTGAAGTTACAATTCATGTTTGAACTGTAGTTCCCTGGGTATCCCGGAGATGTAAAGTTGCCTTCAGAGTTAAAGTAGGATCCTCCACACTGAACTGAAGGAATATAGATATAATCAATATAGTAAAGAGATTTATTATAGTATATGCTATCATTTTATGTTTATGTTTATATATATATTTATATATATATATATATATATATATATATATATATATATATATATATATAGTATATACATAGTTCATCCTCCCTTTCAAAGTTCCATGTTGATCTTAGGCTTGGACCTCACTCTCCAACCCCCACATGTTCTGCCTTACCCAGAAGTGTTTCACAGAGCACTAGTGAGAAAACAGGAGTGTCCTATGAAAATAAATCGCTGTAGTGGAGATGGGTGGGCTACCATACAAAACTATTATTGTGTCCTTGATGGGGTAAGTGCAGATGCTGTAAAAAATCCATCTTGTTCCCCCCACTGCACTGCTTGAGTTAAATGCTTCTTTAGTCTAGAAGATGATAACTACATTGAAATACTTATCCCCCCCACAGGCTTCCTCCATGCTCTACTACTGGTCCATGAAGCTGCTTCTTTTTGCCATTCCCCTGGCTGTAGACTCCCAGATATCATCAAATACAACACAGGATCAGCAGTCATGCATTGTACATGAACATGTTGAGAGCTTGCCCACATATTGGAACATTGGGGAACATAGATGACCACTGGCTGCCAGGTTAAGTTTTTGAACTTTCCCAATCTCCTCTAAGCAAAGCAAGCATTTAACCAATGTAGTGCTGGGGAAAAGGTAGTCTGGTCACTGCACTCCACCCTGGAGAATTTTGAATGACGTTGTCAACCACAAAGAACAACCTCTTAGTTTTGCAGCAGGGCAGCCATCAGGGATATACCGCAAGAAAGAGGAATCTATACAGTATCTAATCCAAAACAAGGCATAGAGGTAAGTATTGTCACTCTTAGCGCTTGTACACACGGTCGGACATTCCGACAACCAAATCCATCAGATATTGTCCGTCGGATTTTGTCCGACGGATTTTGTCCAAAACTGTTGTATACACACGGTCGGACAAAGTTGTCGGAACAGCCAACCGTTCAGAGCGTGATGACGTTATTTCATTATGACGGGACTACGGTCAGGCTAGTAGCCAATAGCTTTGGTGTAGGAATTTGATCTGAGCATGCGTGGCACTTTGTCCGATCGGAATTCTCTACACATAATCGGACAAGGTCCGATCGGATCATGTTGTCGGAAAATTTTATAGTCAAGCTGGAAAACTTGATCCGTCGGATATTCAGATGGAAACAGTCCGATGGAGCCCACACACGGTCGGATTATCCGACAACATGGTCTGATCAGACATTTTCCGTCGGAATGTCTGACCGTGTGTACAAGGGCTTAAAGTTGTTAAACATACACATTGAACAATCTTTCAACAACTTTATAGTGTGAAGGCCTGACTGACTGGTAATTGTAATTGTATATATTAAGAAACGTCATGGATTACTTCAAATGTTGCAAACAGAAGTTAGAGGACATGAAACTGTTGTGCCAATAGTCCCTCCTTGGGAGGGATCTCCTCTGTATCTATGAGTCTGCAGTGTCTTTCTCTGAACACTTACCTTACTATTAAAATAAATCAGAATACCTGAGCTATATGTAGCTTGGAAGCCGACCCCAGCAACAGCCCCATCACTGACGAACTGGACCAGCATCTGGCTTGTGGAAGCGATGAGTAGAGGGATGGTTTGACTTCCACACATTTTATCCAACAACACAGGAGAGGTCTTAGTGGGGCCGTCATAGATCCTCATGTAGTCTGAGTCACAGTTAGGAGTGGATTGGATATTAAAGCTACTGAACTTTAATGAAACCTAAAAAGTGACAGAAGGCAAATTTATTATCTACAGTAAACCCCAAACTTCACATATTTGTAACTGCAAACTGGATTAATGTGTAATTGCAATAGGATGCAATTGATTACTATATTAATGCTTGAACAGTCCTTCAGAAAAAAAAAAACCCACAAGAATATGTTGGATTCTAATTTATGTTAAACAATCTTGCAGCTATAGACTTTTCCAGCTAAGATGTCTCTTGAAACATGTGCGTATTTTCCATTGATTTTCCAGTTGACAGAACTCTTCTGCTCCCTCTGATTATTTGTTTCTTGTGGTTTCTTCAGGGAAACCAATAAGCTTAAACAAGACACATTTGGGGGAAGAAACAGAAGTCTTTTGTTTAACGCTATATTGAATTAAGTCAAAGAAAGCTGTGACTGTGGATATTGCAATACTGTTACTATTGGTAACATACTTGTAGGAACCAGAGCCCCAAATGAATCCAAGACCCATTTTGTTCCTGCTAAACCCCCATTCCTACAGTGACCTCATCATCCGATGTGGGGTAAAAGAAATCTGGAACATCAGAGATGCCAAAATAGGCTCCCAGCAATGTAGTGGTAATGATAGTCTGAAGACTATAAAGTAGGCCATAATGAAGGTATTATTCCAACATATGGAGCAATTGGTGGTTGAAGCAGAGTATGAGGTTCTGAGGCATATACATATTAAAAGACCTAGGTTAGGGAGTATTTGGACCTATTGCTTGGCATTATACTAGTCAAGTCTCTATTTTTTATTTATGTAAAATGTAGGTAGTGTACAAAACAATCTTCAGATGGCAGTTTATTTTCACACCTAGGTTGGAAGACATTTAGGGTCACATTTTGCATGTCTACATCTATCTCCTTACCAGTCCTGATGGAACCCTGATCAACCAAACACAGTCACTATTATTAGGATAAGCAGAGGGATAGTTGTCAGAAGTTAAAATTCCTGTGTTGTTATTAAGCAAAGTCGCACAGACACCTGAGAAGTGAAAAATAGACATATATTATATTTAGTCACTGTTAGAATAAACTGATAATAATATTAATAATGAATTGGTGGGATACAATAGAGAGGGTATTAACCTTCTATTAGATTAAAACTGCTGGAATTTTGAACTTAAAATCAAAATAACCTTGAATTTAATCCCTTTATGTTGAAGAAAAAAGTTCCTTAATGCCTCAATGCACAACTTTCACATTTGTGAAACGGAACGTATCTTTACAACTACTTTATGCATCCAGATCAATTATACTTTGTTTGCTCAGGCCAAATCAAGCCTTCATTTCATGGTAAAAACAACATTTCCTGATATTTTACTCTTTTTTTTTCAAAGTAAACTGGCCAAATTGCAAACAATATAATTTTTTTTAATCTACCTCTATCTTCCTTACCATTATCATATGACCAACCAAAAATAAATAACCCAAAATGAATTTTTGATGCAAGGGTATGGCACAGATGTGTACATTATTTATTGTGCCCATAGTAGGGTCCAGAGACAAACGTGCACATTTTGTTTTTTTTGTCAAACTGTAAAAATTCACTTAAAATGCAATCATAAAGTATCATTCCTAATGTTTCAAACCCATAAAACTGGAATGTACACAAACTTACTGCATTGATAAAGTTGATTAATTTTAGTGACATCCAAGACGCTCAGTCCAACTGTCTGCCCAATGGACACATTGGGGTCAGGCTTGGGGACAATTGTGGGTTTGTTTGAAGTGTTGCTGAATGCATAGCTGGAAAATGTTGAATGGAGATAAGATTGACATATTACCTTAAAAATGTTTTATAATTCATGCGTAATTTACCAGCTAACATAAAAGTCATGACTTACGCATCGTAATGCATCACTGAACCGTAATCATATGGACTGCCCAGGTTATTAGTGTCCTCTTTAGCAAAATTACCCCAGTATCCTGGAACAAGACAAAAGCAGTGGTAATGTCTCTTTTTTTAAAAACATGGCTACATTCGCTTTGTGTAAATGTCCGCAGTACCTTGAGAGATATACTGGAAATTGATGTCAACATAATTGTCACGATCACTTCTTACATGCTCATGGTAGAAGCCCAGGGCATGTTCTAGTTCATGTTGTATAATCCCCCTGTAGATGCAGCCTCCACCCAATGAAACTGTCTGGCTTCCACCAATTCTTCCAATATATGAGTAACAGCTAGAAATGGTAAATATACAGTTTAAAAGAGTTATGCTTTAATACCATTTGGGATCCTAAGACATTAGTTTTAATACAAACAATGAATATGAGTTACAGAAATAAAATAATCAATATCTATTTTTGCTAAGATTTGACCCTTCTAACTCATATGAACAGGTGTTTCCCTATGTATGTGCCCAGTTATAATAAGAGGTATGGAGTTTGGGAGCTAAGTCACATTGTACTGGCTCCAAGCATTGGATCACTGCTCGCTTTTGGACAGACATATTTGGTTTTATTTTCATTGTAAAATTTTAAGTGGAATCCATTGAGTCTGTTGACACTAAGCCCCACTCCCTCTCAGTCACTTCCATTTTTCTACTATATATATATATACTGTACTCAATGTTAGCAGCACTGGGATAAATATCTTATGTCCCTGTGCTATTTCTGCTAGATACACAAAAAACACAAAGCACCTTGTTGTTGACTTGTGACTTTCACATGTATTTGCAAATGTACAGAGGAGTTCTATATTTTTTTTGAAAGAAATTGAAAAGAGAAGCCATCATGCACAAATAGGTACTGTAAAGTCTCAGGTGTTTATGTTTTAGATGCTCCCTACTGTGAAGAACTATGATAGACAATAGACAACCTTACCCATCATCAGGAGTGATGTTGATGTAATCATGTTCTGTTGTAAGAGGCACAAACCTCACACAAGTCAATGTCTCAAACTCGGCCATGGCGAGCACAATACTGTTCAGGTCACTGGGACCTGGAAACAGAGATAGAAGGTTGGGTTTCTACAAATAACAAATAGCAATGAATGCTTCAATGAAAGAGTAAAAAGAGGGAACTCACTGTAGCTAGAATCTATGATGTAGGGAACAGGAACAGATCCATTATCACTTTTAGGCCAAAGGCAAGAAGGACAGTTGATGGCGCTGCGGTCATTCTGTACCAGTATATCTCCTCCATACATGGTAGTTTTGCTATCTGAAAATACAGAAAATTGTTATAGATAATCCACTAAAATGCATTGGATTTAAGCTGTCCATACACTGTGAACTGGCTGAAGTTTGCTATGTGGGTGGCTATGTCAGTCCTCTCTCACCTGATATCCTTGGATTAAAAAATGGATGGATCCAAACAGAAAATTTTAGAACTGACAGCGGCTGCATCTAACCATATGCAGTGATGGGGTATACAACAGAATAGAATAGGCACAATGGGAATCTGGAGAAACCTGTTAGATATTTCCATGCAGTCCAAAGGCCCAGCTTTACTTAGTTCCGTGACACAGCACAGCCCTGTTTGGCAGGGGAGGAGACCTGATTTTGCTCTGCTGCAGTGAAGTTGGCCTCTTAAATCTTCCCATGCAGAACACAACAGAGAGCGAGCCCCCGAGTAGAGCCTTCCCACTATGGAGGGCAGAATTTATGCCACGTACACACGATCGGAATTCCGGCCAGAAAAAGACAGATGAGAGCTTTTCATCGGAAAATCCGACCGTGTGTATGCTCCATCGGAATTTAGCTGTCCGAGTTTCCGCCAACCAAAAATTTATAGCATGTTCTCAATTTTCCAGACAGAAAAACTTTCTATCGGTAATTCCGATCGTGTGTATGCAATTCCGACACGCCAAAAACCACGCATGCTTGGATTCAACTACGAGACAGAAGCTATTGGCTACTGGCTATTGAACTTCCTTTTTCTAGTCATGTCGTACGTGTTGTACGTCACCACGTTATAAATGATCGGAATTTGATGTGACCGTGTATAGGCAACACAGCTTGAACCGAATTCCATCGGAAATTTCAACAGGAAAACTATCAGTGCTTTTTCTGACGAGAATTCCGATCGTGTGTACGCGGCATTAGAAATCAGGCTAGTCTATCAATGCATTATTTAAAGGATCCTGAAACTCATAACTTTATAATTGGTTATTGTCTATTAACTTGCCTTGATTTAACACCATCATGATGCAGTAAAGAATCCTGTGGTTTAGAATAATTACCTTTATTAGCTTTCAAAATCTTGCTGAAGATCCCTTGTTGTGGCACTTCGGAGTCTTCACTCTTCGGGGCTGTGTATACAAAATACACATTAGGCACATCTAGTGTAATAATCATAACCAAAAAATTAAAGTGACTTAAGTTTCTGTAAATATTGAACCCATTTTATAAATTGAAATATCAATTAATGAAAAAATAGGGTAGCTCTACAAAGTTATCCCTGATCTGGGAAACTTCTGGTCAGGAAATTCTTTAAGTCTTTGCCTGAATCACCATGATTTCATAAATACCATCGCCTAAGCAAAGGGAGATGACTTTGATGACTCTATTGCCAGGGTCACATTGCAGGTGAACAATAAATAGTTTATGGAAAGGAAAATATTGCAAACAAACATTTAAAATCATTTATTTTTCTTGGGGTTTTATCTAAATTTAAATTGGTGGATGGAGGGATGTTTACTATAAGAGCTATAAAAATGTGGGATGGTCTTTCCTAGAGGCTGGTTCTAGATGGAGAAGGAAAATCATTTTATAGATTATCTGGCCAGGCTGATTAGGGCCAATGGAGCAGTGCAAACATTTTTTAATTTAGGAATTAGGATTTAGAATTAGGGATATTATAAAAAAGGCTAATGAACGGGAAGAAAAAGCAGAAGAAATGAAACAGCTGATAGAGAACAGAATGAAAGCAAAAATGATTTGTTAAATAAGAATGCTAAAAAGCTTACCATCTTTGTTCACTCCAAGTAGATGGTACTGGAAAGTAAATGTTTTGTATCAATATCTTATTTCAGATGTAATACAATAATAAGAGATAACAAGTCTTGACCCCAACTCATCCCCATCTGGTAGAGTCCCTCTCAGCCCTACTGGAAAGCTCTCAGGTGAAATCCTTTCTTGGACAGATGTTACCACAACAGTCATCATTGGAAGATTTTATCATATTCCCTGTTCTGTTCCCAATTATAACATTTTGGATTTCCCCTCAATTTTTGTCCTAATGGCAATGGCCTGTACAAAAGACAAATCTCCCTACAGGGGTCCCAGGCGGTAATAAGGAAATGTTAAAATCTAACAGGATTCCTAACCCCCCACCACTTTATCCAAAACTAAGGGGATAACTATTTTAGATTTACACTTCACTACTAGCTAATATTGTCAGTAACTTATTGGATGTTATACTTTCCTAAATACAGTTGTCACCTGTCCCCTGTACTGTTCATGTCAGCTCATCATCTCACCTGTATTTGTGCAGATAGAGGTAGACTGGTCACCAGCCCCGTAATACAGACCAGAAGCAGGAGGACGACTTTTTCATTCATCTTGTTTCCGAATTCTCCTTCACTGTAATGTGAAATATCTTCTCGCTGAAGCTTGGTGTGACACTCATCTTCTGGATCACCTTTTATACAGGTAACAGAGAAGATCTGACCAGTCATGAGACAGGAAACCAGATTTCAAGAATGCGGACATGTATGGGAATTAGAAATGTATAATTATTTCATGTGTGACGCTATGGTCCTTATCATCTTATTATTGTCTTGGTGTTCTGCTGTATAACTTGTAATTGATTGTCGTGGTCTCCTGACAATTGTCTTTAATGACATAAAAAGGTCTTTTGTAAGTAATATCATTATAAACTGTTTTTTATTCAGCTAAAATCTAAATAAATTGGGACTGTCAATGTAATTTTACATTTATTTTTGTATTCAAGTTTATACACATTCTATGAGAAAATTCATCACTACGGTGCCGTGAGCAATGATGTTTTGCAAAATGCAAAAACCCCATAGTAAACTAACAGATAATGTATCTTTTAATCTGAAATTTGATCCTATTAAATTAAAATATGATTGCTTAAAGCTTAAAGATAGTTGACAGCTTGAAGAGTTTGAGGCTGCCTAGCTTTGAGGATGTTCAATAATTTCATCTAGAAGAATGTTTTAGGTGTAGGTTTCATGGGCACAATTAACACCCAAAGACCAATTTTTCTGCACCTGTTTGACAGGGGCATATCATTGCAATTTTTTACAGCAAGGCCAATTCTTGCTTTTATCAAGATTACCTCTATAGGGTTACGGTGGGAAGGCGCCACCCAAAAACCAATTTTTACGCACCCTGTTACTTCTATCCAAAGTGAAAGGGACACCAGAATGTATCCAAAAAATCTCTAATCTTGTTCCCAGTACACTCCATTGTGGCCGCATCATTCACACTGGCTCCCCAGCTGAGCAAAATAAAGGCAGCTTGCAGGGAAAATGTCATATTTTTTGGCATTAAAAAATAAATTATTGCTGCAGCAGATTCTAGGCATGGTACAGATCTACCACTTTACAGGTAGACTAAGGGGACCCCCCAGGCACTATATTAGAAGGAATGTTTTATGTTTATGCTTTAACTTTAAAGATCAAAAAATCACTGCTCATTTAAAAATTATGTTTTTTACAAACTTTTTTTTATTGATACATGTCCCCCAAGGCAGGAACCGGACCCCTATAACAACTGTATGCCCAATTAATTGCATATAAACCTTCAAGTCAGGAGATGGATACAAAAAAAATTCAAAGGCTTTATCGATGCTTAGAAGCACAGCCCATACTACGTCTATTGACGTCATGGGCTTTCAGTGGTTATATCTGAATGATGCCTGAGGCCACAGACATCATTCAGATATCTGCGTTTTCAGTCGGCGATTCCCTGCACCATAGGAATGATCATAGTGGCTGTTCCACCGCTTGATCGTTCTTACGGGTGGCGGGATGGGACGCCCCCCTCCCGCCAACCTCCGGTGCTTGTCACAGGATCCGCCGGCCCCCGCAAGTTATCATAGAGATTTCTGGTGGACCAGATCGTCCCTGGAGTCTCTATGATCGTTCGGAGGCCGGGAGGCAAGGAAGCCAGGATCGTTTTTTTTTTGTTTTTTTTATTCTTCCCAGCCTAGAGGTGAGATATGGGGTCTTATTGACCCCATATCTCACTGTAAATATGTCCGATCGTGCCATATTCCTATTACAAGGAATGTTTACATTCCTTGTAATAGGAATAAAAGTCATCAATTTTTATTTTTATTTTTTTTAAGTGTCAAACTAAAAAAATAAAAATAAAATTAACAATAAAAAAAAAAAATGTAAAGCACCCCTGTCCCCATGATCCCCGCTCGTACACAGAAGCGAACGCATACGTAAGTCCCGCCCACATATGAAAACGGTGTTCAAACCACACATGTGAGGTATCGATGAGAACGTTAGAGCGAGAGAAATAATTCTAGCTCTAGACCTCCTCTGTAACCCAAAACATGTAACCAGTAAAAGAATTTAAAGCGTCGCCTATGGGGATTTTTAAATACCAAAGTTTGGCCCCATTCCACGAGCGCATGCAATTTTGAAACGTGACATTTTGGGTATCTATTTACTCTGCGTATCCTCCTCTTTTACATTATGCAAAAAAATTGGGCTAACTTTACTGTTTTTTTTTTTTTTTTTAAGAAAACGTGTTCGAAAAATTGCTGCGCAAATACCGTGTGAGATAAAAAGTTGCAACGACCGCCATTGTATTCTCTAGGGTCTTTGCTAAAAAAACATATATAATGTTTGGGGGTTCTATGTAATTTTCTAGCAAAAAAAATAGGAATTTTACATGTAGGAGAGAAATGTCAGAATTGGCCTGGGTGCGAAGTGGTTAAGAAGTGGAAGGTATTTGGTACAACGCAGACCTTCCCTGGATCAGGACATCACTACAAACTGGAGGAAAGAGTCAGGAGGAACCTGGTCAGAGAGGCTACAGGAACTCTGAAGCTGTTGCAGGAATTTATAACAAAGTTTGGCTATTGTGACATATCACAAAGTCTCCACAAATGTGGCTTGTGTGGGAGGGTTGCACGAAAAAAAGCCACTCCTCAAGAAAGGCCTTATGAAGTCACCACTGAGCTTTGTCAAAACGCACCTTGAAGATTCTGAGGCAACATGGAAAAACGTGTTATAAACAGATGAGACTAAAATTTAATTATTTGGCCTCAACACCAAACTATATGTTTGACATAAATCCAATACGTCTCACCATCCAAATAACACAATTCCTACAGTAAAGTATGAAGGTGGTAATATCCTGTTATGGGGTGTTTCTCTGCAACGCGCTGGAGCACTTGTCAGGATAGCAAAAAAAATGGATGGGACAAAATATCATCAAATTTTTGCGGAAAATCTGCTGCCCTCTGCAAGATAGTTGTCAATGGGAAGAAGGTTTACCGTCCAACATGAAAAAGACTCGAAGCGGGCAGAAAATATTACCACACAGTGGTTGAAGGTGAAGGAGGTAAATGTCAACGCATGGCCCAGTCAGAGTCCAGACTTAACATTGCCCAGACATTGGAAATTTGTGGACTGACTTGAAAACTATAGTCCACAAAAGGTCACCATCAAATTTAACTGAACTGAGCAGTTCTGCAAAGAAGAGTGGGCAAAGTTAGTAGAGACATATCCCAACGGGCTGTAATTAAAGCAAAATGTAGTCATCTTTTTTTCCAGTTCAGTGATTCTGTTTTTGAATTTTTTTATTTTTTTATGACATGTTGGTGTTGTATCTTCCACTTGGATGTTATAAGTTGTTATAAGTAGTTGAGTAAATGCAGCTGGATAAAACAAAAAACTGTGTCTGTCTTCATTTCAGGCTGCAAAACAACAAAATGTAATTATTTTAAAGGGGGTGATTCTTTTTTATACCCACTGTATATGTGGAAATTCATTGAAGTAGGTAATTGTATTTCAGTTATGATTTACATTATAGATATCTACCTCTGTGTTTCTCCTGAAGAAGGGTGGTGAGAGTGGGTGGGCCAATTAAATCAACCAGTTTCTTTGGCATGAATGGACAAAGGTTTACTTTAGCTCACAGCTATTACAGGTATGTAATCATGTTACATGTGGTCACATGTCCATTATTATGGTAAACTTGAGCATAACCGAGTTAATCTACTTTTTTTTTTTACATTTTTTGTAATGACTGCGTGACTTTCTCATTTTATTATGTCACACTGCTAAGTAAATATCCAGTTGTATTTTATATGCAGTACAATTGATTTTTTACAGTTGACATATAATGGCATGTTTTTCAAGAAGGCTATGGATTACATCTCCAAGCTTCAAGGCAAAAAAATAGACATTTTAGTCATGGGAGATAAAGAATACAATTATATGTAAATCTTAAAAGGGATAGTTCACCTTTCCAGAAAACATGAAAAGGTGACCTAACAATGGATGTAATCCCCACCCCCCTGTCCCAGATGTACTTACCTCCCACAATCCTGATCTGTCAGGGCTCCCGCAAGCTGATTCACTGTTCCAGGGATTTGAAATCCTCGCTGATTTCTTTTCTCTCTATCAAGCACTGTAAGGATGGACCAGGTGGATTCTGAGTTGTCACCGTCACATAAACGGCGCACATCCTGTGATGTAGGATAGGAAAACTGTATTCTTTTACAAACCTGTAAAATCAATTTTTTCGGAGTATATCACAGGAGACAGAGGTCCTTCCCCTCAATGCTGAGTTGTATGGCTTGTCTTTTTTGCCAGTGTCCAATCACCTATAGATGGTGCCTAACCCTTATGAGTAGAGATGAGCCGAACACCCCCCGGTTCGGTTCGCACCAGAACCTGCGAACGGACCGAAAATTTGTGCGAACTTTAGAACCCCATTAAAGTCTATGGGACTCAAACATTCAAAATCAAAAGTGCTAATTTTAAAGACTAATATGCAAGTTATTGTCCTAAAAAGGGTTTGGGGACCCGGCTCCTGCCCCAGGGGACATGAGTCAATGCAAAAAAAAAGTTTTAAAAACTGCAGTTTTTTCGGGAGCACTGCTTTTAATGACGTTTAAAGTGAAAAAAAAAGTGAAATATTCCTTTAAATATCGTGCCTGGGGGGTGTCTATAGTATGCCTGTGAAGCGGCACGTGTTTCCAGTCTCTGCACAAAATGACATTTCTAACGGAAAAAAAGGTAATTTAAAACTGCCATAACACTGTAAGTCCTCACAGTTACTCTTGGTGGGCAATGGAATGGGCCCTGCTGTGAAATATTATATCAAGAATTGTAATTACATGCACCTGTTAAACAGGGGCAGAAAAATCAGGCCTTAGGCACTGGTGCCACAACACTGCAACACCTCACAGAAACTCTAGTTGGCGAGCAGGAATGAGTCCTGCTGCAAAGTATTGCATCAAAAATTGTAATTACACGCCCCTGTTAAACAGGGGCTGAAAAATTGGGCCTTAGGCACTGGTGCTGGTGCCACAACACTGCAACCCCTCACAGATACTTTAGTTGGAGCGCAGGAATGAGCCCTGCTGCACAGTATTGCATCAAAAATTGTAATTACACGCCCAACAAGGGCTGAAAAATTGGGCCTTATCCACTGGTGGAGGCGCCCAGAACCAAAAATGTTCTTCCAAGCTATCAGCAGGATCATTGAGGAGGAAGCGTATAGTCAGTCAGCATAACAGGATAGTCACTCAGCATAGGCAGCTTCAGGTGCTTGGTAGCTGGTGGTGATCCAAGACTGACTCATCTTTATGAAAGTCAGTCGATCAACCGAGTCGGTGGACAGGCGCACCCTGTGATCGGTTACAAAGCCTCCAGCAGCACTGAATGTACGTTCCAAAAGAATGCTGGATACAGGACAGGCCAGAAGCTCAATTGCATACTGTGCAAGCTCTGGCCAGTGATCCATCCTCAAGACCCAGTAGTCCAGAGGATTTTCGGTGGGAAAGATGTCCAAGTCTGATCTTGCCCCTAGGTATTCCTGCACCATGTATATCAGATGCCGGCGATGGTTGCTGGAACCGATCATACCTTGGGGCTGCAGACTAAAAAATTGTCTGAACGCATCGGTCAGACGACCACCTTCTCCTTCTGTGACTGACCGAAGCCTCAGCAACACGTTGTCAGGACCAGGAATTTGTAACCTCCCAGTCTCTGGGAACGCGTTGCACAGACCTTTCTGCAAGGCCTCCCAAAGATGTCTCATCCTCTTCTCCCTCTGCGATGGCAAGATAAGGTCTTCAACCTTACCCTTGTACCATGGATCAAGAAGAGTTGCCAGCCAGTAATGATCTCTCTCCTTGATCTGCTGAATACGAGGATCCTTCCACAGGTTTGCAGGATCAGGGAGGCCATGCAGTGTAGGTTAGCTGAGGCATTCGGTCCGGAGTCCTCTGGGTTACTAAGGATGACATGATCTGCAGCCACCTCCTCCCAGCCATGTACTCTTCCTGCCTCTGATCTGCCTCAAGTGCCTTGTCCATTATTCCATGCAACGCGTGCTCCAACAGGTGGACAAGAGGTACACTGTCACTGATGCATGCACTGTCACTGCTCACCATCCTCGTGGCCTCCTCAAATGGTGACAAGACAGTGCATGCATCCCTGATCGTGGCCCACTGACGTGGGGAAAAAACAAGCTTCCCTGACCCTGTCCTGGTGCCATAGTTGCACAGGTGATCATTGATGGCCCTCTGCTACGTGTGCAGCCGCTGCAGCATGGCCAATGTTGAGTTCCACCTGGTGGGCATGTCACAGATTAGGCAGTTCTTGGGCAGGTTCAATTCCTGTTGAAGGTCTGCCAGCCGAGCATTGGCATTATATGACCGGCAGAAATGCACACAGACTTTCCTTGCCTGCCTCAGGACATCGTGTAAGCCCGGATACCTGCCCAGGAACCGCTGCACCACCAAGTTAAGGATGTTAGCCACACAGGGCACATGGGTAAGTTGTCCCTGTCGGAGGGCGGAGAGGAGGTTGGTGCCATTGTCACAAACCACCATTCCTGGCTTAAGCTGGCGTGGCGTCAACCACCTCTCAGCCTGCCCCTGCAGAGCTGACAGAATATCTGCCCCAGTGTGGCTCCTGTCCCCCAGGCACACCAGCGCAATCCACCTTACTGTTGACACGTGGTCCAGCAAGCATGGGCTGGCACAATATATTTTGTTCACAGCACACTGAGTAACACTGCTTGCAACACAAAAGGATGCAGGACAGGGCTCGGTGCTGCAGCTTGTTGTTCTCCCACGTCTCCATACAGCTGGTGCTAATGATGCCAGACCTGTGAGCTCTACCCCCTGTACTAAAACAGGCCAGAACAGTCTGTAGCCATTTCAGTGGTCATACACATCCAGTGCTCGGTTGGCTGAAATTCAGCGGGAATTCCACCTGCCCTTAAACCGCCTGATTTGTGACAGGCCCACCAGGAGGAACTCGACTTTGGCAATGCTGCAGCAGCTATACATGCAGCAGAGGGTCGTCAACGAGTACCTGTGCCAGTACGGCACAACAACGGGCTCAGACCACTTCAGCTTTTTTTCCACATGCCAATGGCTGATCATTAAAGGATGCATGCATTGTACTGTCAACATTTGAGGAGTCCACAAGGATGGTGAGCAATGGCAGTGCATGCATCAGTGACACAATCCCTGTTGTGTTCCAGCTGGAGCAGACTCTGCTTGGCATTATGAACAGGGCAATGGAGGCAGAGCAGCAGGAGGAAGAGGAGGACTTCCTTTCCTCTCAGGGCCCACTTTATCCAGACATCATCGTTCATATGTTACAGAACACACATGAGGAGAGAGGGGAGGAGGATGAGGAGGAGGATTCTGGCACTTTCATAGGCTTTGAAGAAGAGGAAGACATGCGTCAATCTGTGCCTGTGTGCCATTGTGGTAAGCTTTTAACCACCTCACATCTAGAACAATGAAATGAAGGTAAACAAATCTGTGGCCTGGTTGTGTATGGCTGTGGATCATTCACTGATACTGGATTTCAGATGCAACCACAAGGACGTCTGACCAAGTGTACCTTGGGTTGGTATGAGTTGCTGGAGAATGCATGTGGAAAGTGTGGGAAGATTTTTACTTCCACCAGACTTGGTGTCATTGTGGTAACTTTCTCCTTGTATTGCTACAGACCAATCTGACACCCAGCATAATGAAAGTCAACTGGACAGACGGAAACTTTACAGAAGAGCTATTGTTGTTGAAAACAATTTGAATTTAATGACAAATTTAAAAGAAAAAGCAGACTGTATTCCATTACCAGGTTGTAAGTCCTTCAGAGGTGACCCAGTGAGCCTGCATTTTACCCACATTTAGAAAAGTAAGAAATATAGCAGACATAGTATGTATTATGCATTCACCTCTCCAGTACTCTCCACTGCATGATCCTATACCGGTGTCAACAAAAGACTCCTCCAGGCATGAGGTAACAAGTTGCAATCCCCCTGTCTCATCTAATAGGTTATTCAGAAACCGAAGGACCAGTGGACTAGTAAAATGCAATGTCAGCTTATCAAGTCCAGGGATGACCCCCTCTTCCTGTAAAAACCACTGACTAATAGTTCTTCATGAATGTATGTTTTTAGACAGGTGTGATTTCTCTTTCCTCTGTAGGTGGCGCTGCGTTGCTGATAGCTGTACAGAGGGAATGGAAAATGAGAGGAACTCATTCGGTGTCTCCAAGGGAGCAGTGCTCTAATTCGGCACCACAACGTTAGTTGACCTCTGTGGCCATCTTTGGTGAGGACAGTGCTTGCACTTCCCATCTACAGTTGGCATGTATTTGCAAAATGGATAGGCAAGGGACAGGATCCATGTTGGCTAGGGACAGAGCATCTAGTCCTAGAGAAAGGATCCTGAGGTGGAGGGACCGAATAGGGACACCTTTGCTGGCTTTTCTAGCTCTGGACTTTATAGCTGGTGATAAGGATTGGCCATTGGTCTGCTCAGTGCAGCTTATACTGCACCGGCCAAACAACCACCCCTCTTCAACTAGAAGCTGTTCTGGTAATGTCAACCTCATCAAGGTGACACTATATGCACTGGGGCTATTCAGCTGTGCCAATAACATGGCTGAGAGTTTTTGTACCTGTGATGCCTTTGTCAGTGAGATGCTGTTACCAACTTGCTCGAAGGCTGTTAAGGAAATACCTTGCCACTGCTCTTCACCTGTTACTTATTACTTTCACTAAACCAAATAATAACTGTGCCATTCTGTAAATAAAAAAGTTAGATTACATGCTTTCCTCATCCCTGCATTCCACTTTACATGGTGTGACATCCCTATCCTTCTTGTGAGATTGCTGGGGAGTGATAAGTACCCTAGATCTTGCAGAAAGACACTCCATTTCAATGCAGGAACATCTTCTTGCAAGATTTTGGCTGCTCTGCATTCCCCAGGATCTTGCTAGGAGGAATATGACATCACTCTTGTCTAGGTAAAGTAAGTACATAATCTGCCTTTTTTTCTTTACATATCCATTATTGAATTACTATTAGGCCGTGCCAGATGCGTAACTAGAACTTTCAAGGCCCCATGCAAGAAACCATGAAGGGCCCCCCTGGCCACTGACTGAGGCCCTCCCCATTGAGCCTGGGGACCTTTTCTCCAATCGTAGGACCCTTTATTATGGTCCCACAGCGAGCCACCTTCCTGCTGTCTTGGGGTCTCCTCACGGTGGTGGAACGCCAGAGCTCAGTCAAAAGTATAACCTCTGCGATATTACTAGTTACGCCATTGGTCCCAGTAGTTCTTTTTCTATTTTTTTTTTTTTTACCATTTTACTTTACTTTTATTTTTTTGTGAAGTATCTCGCTTTTAAGACAGAGAAATGGACTGAGGACAGATTTACCAACCCCTTTCTCTGCAACCTCAGCTGCACAGAATGAACAGGAATAGCTTGTATATTAAACACGGTTTACTATGGCTCAGCTATGAATGAATACAAAAAAAACAAAAAACAAATGAGTGATCGGTATCAATCACTAACTATATTCATTAAGTCAAGACTCCGCCCTGACAGACCCCTGTAGCAGCCAGAGGGATGGGAACCGCGAGAGATCACATAGGAACCCAGGGCAGCTGGACATCAATAGGGAGGTGGTGGGAGCAGCATGTGGAGGAACCAATGTCCTCCATTTCCCGTTTGCAGCTGCTGAATGTATGTGGGAGGGAGAGGAGGAGAAGTGGGAATCCATTAGCTACATGGAGGATTGGCTCCACTCTATTTCACCACCCCTTCCGCTCTCCTATCCAGGCATACAGGGAGGCCACGTAGACCCCCTGAGATTCCCATGGAACCGGGTCGCAATGGCTACCCCTGCAACCCCTGTAGATATGCCTCTGGGCAGTGCATTTCACAGGGGAAGGGGCTGAAACTAATAAATGGACTTCTTTTTACTGCAATGCTTACTTTAAGCACATTGAGGAATCAGGAACTATGTCACTTGAAAATAATAATAGAGATGGAATAATGCTTTAAAATATTTTATTTTTAAAAAGTAAAGGAAAACATCAGATCAGACTGTCATATATATATATAGTACAAAAGAAATGGCCAATCACTCCCTCAAAATAATAAGTAGGGAAAGGGAAAGATAAAGAAATAAGAATTATCACTATAGAATAAATGTAAACCATATAGAAACCAGAGGACGCCAAAATTAGCTCCCCTATTCCTAACCAAGCCAATCAAAATACCAAGCAAATGGGAAAACAATTATGAAATGTTATTTTGTATTTTTAAATGTAATTGCAAACACTAACATGATCCGATGTACATTTAATCATTATATATATATGCACAAATGTGTGAACTTTTCTATATGTGCTCCATCAAATTCTCATTGTGTCCTGTAGTGATGTCGGCCTCCTTCCAGAATCGGTAGATTTTCTCTTTGTATCATCTGTTGCTCATCTATTGAACTGTAATCAGAGAGAGGTCAATGTCAGCAAATATTAAAATCATATTTAAATAATACATAAACCTTATCCGTTCATAATTTCTCATTGATCTATAGCACAAAAAAATAACAGAAATACATTTACATGGATTTGTATATCCAGTATCAATGGTGAATACTTAAAAAGAATCTGCCCATTCATCAAACGATGATTATTTGAACATTGTTGGTTGCTTGATTGTTGGTCTTTATTTTGATACACTGTATTTTATTACCAGATTTTTATTTCACTAGAGGTCATGTGAATATCATGTCTGCTTAAAGGGGAACTATAGAGGGTTTTCGTCAATTGTATTTTAGTTTATTTTGTATTGTTTTATTTATTTTTTATTGTAGGCAATTGTTATTACATATAAACATTCAATATACTGTATGCTGTTTCTGATTTTCAGTGTGTTGAGTGCTTGCTGGGTTGTCTAATAGCAAAGTCTAGAACCAGTTCTGTACTTCATAGTTGTAATGGAAGATGATTCAGCTTTGTGTCTAATCTGAGATCCTGCTATTAACTCTGTATTTACACCACAGCAGTGTTACATTTCTTTATGTAATATGTTTTTTCATTAAGTTGCTTTTTAGAAAAAAATATAACCTGTATTATCTTATAACATCCATTGCTGATATTAGACATAAGCGGATAGAACTGAGCTACTCACAGAAGGTGTAAGAGGCTTGGAAGCCCTTTGCCTGGTTAGACTTGTCACTGTGGAATACGAGAACCATAGAATTGCCTTTGGAGTAAAGCACAGGGATGGTGCGATCCCCACAGAATGGACCCCTTTGTTTATCATCCATGAAGAGCGTTAGATAGTCGTACATACAGAAAATGGAAGACTCTAGATGGAAGTCACTTATGGTCAGGGCAATCTGAAAAAGAAATATAATTATGACGAACATGACAGTGTTGTGTTCATGCAACAAACAAATCATTTTTATTGCATAAAAGTGAGTATTTTTTTTTTATTATTTTATTTTTTTACAATTCATTGATGTTACAGTCTACCTGAAATAATATGTGACTATAAAGCCATATTAAACCCAAGAGCAAACATTTATTATATTGCAGTTTACCAATTCTTACATGTGATGGCTGATTTTGTTTTTTTGTTTTTTTGTTTTTTTGTTAATTTAGGGATCCAGCCATCAAGTTTGTCGTTTTTTTTAAAAGCACAAGCTATCCAGCAGAATATATCAGTTTACATAGATAAGCCAAATCATTCAACACTGGCAGGGGTGCTTAAAATGACCAGCTTTATTTATTAATGTAAAACGTTTATCCCAAAAGGAAACAAAAAATGGGGAAACTGATTATAAAATGTGAGCTGGAATTTGGATTCAACTTGTTAGTGTATTTAAATCTTGTAATACATGTATTCATTCACCTGTCTACAATAGACTCAAGAAACCGATCAGCCCCCTCCCTTCCTCTCCCCTGTGCTCCTTTTACTCTCTAAAAAGGTGGCAGAAATTACCCCAGTGCTGCAAAGTCAAGTAAAGCTTTATAAACAGCTTACAAATGTCACACCACCAGTTTTCACCCAGCTTCACAAATTACCACCAACACTTCCTGTCATCACTGGGAAATGATCCAGAAGGTCTTGGTGGTAGATAGTCTTAGAGCAATCTACTTTATATTTGCCAAAAGCCATTTATTGTAATGCCCTAAACAATACATTCCATTTCCATTAATTCAGGTAGGCCCTGGTGGACGCTGATAAATTCAGGGGGTTGTATATATATATATATATATATATATATATATATATATATATATATATATATATACATATATATATATTCAGGTTGTGTTGTGTCTGTCCAACATTACATTTGTTTGTGTGACAATTTTAGAAAATGTGGAATTCCAGGTTTATGGAGAATTTTGAAGACATCTTGTTTTACCTTATATCCAACGGGAGCTGTGATGGTGAAGTTACAATTCATGTTTGAACTGTAGTTCCCTGGGTATCCCGGAGATGTAAAGTTGCCTTCAGAGTTAAAGTAGGATCCTCCACACTGAACTGTAAGAATATAGATATAATCAATATAGTAAAGAGATTTATAATAGTATATGACATAATTTTATGTTTATGTTTATATATATATATATATATATATATATATATATATATATATATATATATATATATATATATATATATATATATATATATATATATATATTGTATATACATAGTTCATCCTCACTTTCAAAGTTCCATGTTGATCTTAGGCTTAGACCTCACTCTCCAACCCCCACATGTTCTGCCTTACCCAGAAGTGTTTGACAGAGCACTAGTGAGAAAACAGGAGTGTCCTATGAAAATAAATAACTGTAGTGGAGATGGGTGGGCTACCATACAAACCTATTATTGTGTTCTTAATGGGATAAGTACAGATGCTGTAAAATCCATCTTGTTCCCCCCACTGCACTGCTTGAGTTAAATGCTTCTTTAGTCTGGAAGCTGATAACTACATTGAAATACTTACCTTATTTATCCCCCCCATAGGCTTCCTCCATGATGTACTACTGGTCCCTGAAGCTGCTTCTTTTTGCTATTCCCCTGGCTGTAGACTCTCAGATATCATCAAATACAACACAGGATCAGCAGTCATGCATTGTACATGAACATGTTGAGGGCTCGCCCCCATACTGGGACATCGGAAAGCATAGATGACCACTAGTAAGGTTTTGAACTTTCCCAATCTGCCCTAAGCAAAGCAAGCATTTAACCAATGTAGTGCTGGGGAAAAGGTAGTCTGGTCACTGCACTCCACCCTGGAGAATTTTGAATGACGTTGTCAACTGAAAAGAAGTCCATAGGAATTTAACAACCTCTTAGTTTTGCAGTAGGGCAGATATAAGGGATATACCACAAGAAAGAGGAATCTATACAGTATCTGATCCAAAATAAGCCATGGGGTAAGTATTAGACATGTGCAAAAGGAAAAAATTTGTTTAGTTTCGTTTCGTTTTAATTCGTTAATTCATTAATTTCGTTTAGTTATATTCGTTAACTTCCTTAAATTCGTTTTCGGATTTCGTTTAGTTTTCTACCAAATTCGAAAAATCGGCCACATTCGAAAATATTTCAACCAAATTCGAAAATATTTCTACCGCATTCGAAATGATTTCAACATTATTCGACATTATTTCAACCACATTCGAAAATATTTTGTGACCCGACTTTAGGGCCATGTATCTTGGGGTCCATTGGTGCTAGAAACTCCAAATTTGGATATGTTGTAGTGTTAGCACTATTGTGTTTGCATACCAAATTTGGGGTTTCTAGCTATAAGTGACCCCGAGATATGTGGCCCCAAAATTGGGTCGCAAAATGTTATTAGTTATTAGAGCAGAGAATGACATTTTGCGACCCGATTTTGGGGCCACATATCTCGGGGTCACTTATAGCTAGAAACTCCAAATTTGGTATGCTAACACAATAGTACTAGCACTACAACATATCCAAATTTAGTTTCTAGCACCAAGTGACCCAGAGATACATGGCCCTAAAGTCGGGTCACAAAATATTTTCGAATGCGGTTGAAATAATGTTGAATCATGTTGAAATCATTTCGAATGCAGTTGAAATAATGTCGAATCATGTTGAAATAATTTCAAATGCATTCCAAATTATTTCAACATGATTCTAAATTATTTCAACCACATTCGAAAATATTTTGTGACCCTACTTTAGGGCCATGTATCTCTGGGTCACTTGGTGCTAGAAACTAAATTTGGATATGTTGTAGTGCTAGTACTATTGTGTTAGCATACCAAATTTGGAGTTTCTAGCTATAAGTGACCCCGAGATATGTGGCCCCAAAATCGGGTCGCAAAATGTCATTCTCTGCTCTAATAACTAATAACATTTTGCGACCCGATTTTGGGGCCACATATCTCGGGGTCACTTATAGCTAGAAACCCCAAATTCGGTATGCTAACACAATAACACTAGCACTAATACATATCCAAATTTAAAGTGTCTAGCACCAAGTGACCCCGAGATACATGGTCCTAAATTCGGGTCACAAAATATTTTCGAATGTGGTTGAAATAATGTCGAATGCAGTTGAAATAATTTCGAATGCAGTTTAAATAATTTCGAATGCGGTTGAAATAATTTCGAATCATGTTGAATTCATTCAAATTCATTCGTTATATTTCTGTCGTATTCGTTGTAATTTGTTATTTTTTTATTAGGACATTCGGATGCATCCGAATGTCCGAAAGATGCAAAATTCGGCCGAATTTCGATCGTTACGAAACGAATTGCACAAGCCTAGTAAGTATTATCACTCTTAAAGTTGACAAACATACACATTGAACAATATATCAACAACTTTATAGTGTGAAGGCCTGACTGACTGGTAATTCTAATTGTATATACTAAGAAACTTCACGGATTACCTCAAATGTTGCGAACAGAAGTTATAGGGCATCAAACTGTTGTGCCAATAGTCCCTTCTTGGGAGGGATCTCCTCTGTATCTATGAGTCTGCAGTGTCTTTCTCTGAACACTTACCTTACTATTAAAATAAATCAGAATACCTGAGCTATATGTAGCTTGGAAGCCGACCCCAGCAACAACCCCGTCACTGATGAACTGGACCAGCATCTGGCTTGTGGAAGCGATGAGTAGAGGGATGGTTTGACTTCCACACATTTTATCCAACAACACAGGAGAGTTCTTAGTGGGGCCGTCATAGATCCTCATGTAGTCTGAGTCACAGTTAGGAGTGGATTGGATATTAAAGCTACTGAACTTTAATGAAACCTAAAAAGTGACAGAAGGCAAATTTATTATCTACAGTAAACCCCGAACTTTACATATTTGTAACTGCAAACTGGATTAATGTGTAATTGCAATATGATGCCATTGATTACTATATTAATGCTTGAACAGTCCTTCAGAAAAAAAAAAACCCACAAGAATATGTTGGATTCTAATTTCTGTTAAACAATCTTGCAGCTATAGACTTTTCTAGCTAAGATGTCTCTTGAAACATGTGCGTATTTTCCATTGATTTTCCAGTTGACAGAACTCTTCTGCTCCCTCTGATTATTTGTTGCTTGTGGTTTCTTCAGGGAAACTAATAAGCTTAAACAAGACACATTTGGGGGAAGAAACAGAAGTCTTTTGTTTAACGCTATATTGAATTAAGTCAAAGAAAGCTGTGACTGTGGATATTGCAATACTGTTACTATTGGTAACATACTTGTAAGAACCAGAGCCCCAAATGAATCCAAGACCCATTTTGTTCCTGCTAAACCCCCATTCCTACAGTGACCTCACCATCCGATGTGGGGTAAAAGAAATCTGGAACATCAGAGTTGCCAAAATAGGCTCCCAGCAATGAAGTGGTAATGATAGTCTGAAGAATATAAAGTAGTCCATAATGAAGGTATTATTCCAACATATGGAGCAATTGGTGGTTGAAGCAGAGTATGAGGTTCAGAGGCATATACATCCTAATATACCTAGGTTAGGAAGTATTTGGACCTATTGCTTGGCACTATACTAGTCAAGTCTCTATTTTTTATTAATGTAAAATGTAGGTAGTGTACAAAACAATCTTCAGATGGCAGTTTATTTTCACACCTAGGTTGCTAGACATTTAGGGTCACATTTTGCACGTCTACATCTGTCTCCTTACCAGTCCTGATGGAACCCTGATCAACCAACTGCAGTCACTATTATTAGGATAAGCAGAGGGATAGTTGTCAGATGTTAAAATTCCTGTGCTGTTATTAAGCAAAGTCGCACAGACACCTGAGAAGTGAAAAATAGACATATAAATTATATTTAGTCACTGGTGGAATAAACTGATAATAATATTAATAATGAATTGGTGGGATACAGGGGAGGAGATATTAACCTTCTATTAGATCAAAACTGCTGGAATTTTTAACTTAAAATCAAAAGAACCTTGAGTTTAATCCCTTTATGTTGAAGAAAAAAGATCCTTAATGCCTCAATGCAGTGTTACAACTTTCACATATGTTAGTGAAACAGAACGTATCTTTACAACTACTTTGTGCATCCAGGTGAATTATAATTTGTTTGCTCAGGCCAAATCAAGCCTTCATTTCATGGTAAAAACAACATTTTCTGATATTTTACTCTTTTCAAAGAAAACTGGCCAAATTGCAAACAATATAATTTTTTTTTAAATCTACCTTTATCTTCCTTATCATTACCATATGACCAACCAAAAATAAATAACCCAAAATGAATTTTTGATGCAAGGGTATGCCACAGATGTGTACATTATTTATTGTGCCCATAGTAGGGTCCAGAGACAAAACGTGCACATTCATTTTTTTTGTCAAAACATATTTTTTTTTACAAAACTGTAAAAATTCACTTAAAATGCAATCATAAAGTATCATTTCTAATGTTTCAAACCCATAAAACCGTAATGTACAGAAACTTACTGCATTGATAAAGTTGATTAATTTTAGTGACATCCAAGACGCTCAGTCCAACTGTCTGCCCAATGGACACATTGGGGTCAGGCTTGGGGACAATTGTGGGTTTGTTTGAAGTGTTGCTAAATGCATAGCTGGAAAATGTTAAATGGAGATAAGATTGACATATTACCTTAAAAATGTTTTATAATTCATGGGTAATTTACCAGCTAACATAAAAGTCATGACTTACGCATCGTAATGCATCACTGAACCGTAATCATATGGACTGCCCAGGTTATTAGTGTCCTCTTTAGCAAAATTACCCCAGTATCCTGGAACAAGACAAAAGCAGTGGTAATGTCTCTTTTTTTGAAAACATGGCTAAATTCGCTTTGTGTAAATGTCCGCAGTACCTTGAGAGATATACTGGAAATTGATGTCAACATAATTGTCACGATCACTTCTTACATGCTCATGGTAGAAGCCCAGGGCATGTTCTAGTTCATGTTGTATAATCCCCCTGTAGATGCAGCCTCCACCCAATGAAACTGTCTGGCTTCCACCAGTTCTTCCAATATATGAGTAACAGCTAGAAATTGTAAATATACAGTTCAAAAGAGTTATGCTTTAATACCATTTGGGAGCCTAAGACAATAGTTTTAATAGAAACAATGAATATGAGTTACAGAAATAAAATAATCAATATCTATTTGTGCTAAGATTTGACCCTTCTAACTCATATGAGCAGGTGTTTCCCTATGTATGTGCCCAGTTCTAATAAGAGGTATGGAGTTTGGGAGCTAAGTCACATTGTACCGGCTCCAAGCATTGGATCACTGCTCACTTTTGGCCAGACATATTTGGTTTTATTTTCATTGTAAAATTTTCAGTGGAATCCATTGAGTCTGTTGACACTAAGCCCCACTCCCTCTCAGTCACTTCCATTTTTCTACTATATATATACTGTACTCAATGTTAGCAGCACTGGGATAAATATCTTATGTCTCTGTGCTATTTCTGCTAGATACACAAAAACCACAAAGCACCTTGTTGTTGGCTTCATGGCTTGTGACTTTCACATGTATTTGTAAATGTACAGAGGAGTTCTATATTTTTTTTGGAAGAAATTGAAAAGGGAAGCCATCATGCACAAATAGGTACTGTAAAGTCTCAGGTGTTCATGTTTTAGATGCTCCCTACTGTGAAGAACTATGATAGACAATAAACAACCTTACCCATCATCAGGAGCGATGTTGATGTAATCATGTTCTGTTGTAAGAGGCACAAACCTCACACAAGTCAATGTCTCAAACTCGGCCATGGCGAGCACAATACTGTTCAGGTCACTGGGACCTGGAAACAGAGATAGAAGGTTGGGTTTCTACAAATAACAAATAGCAATGAATGCTTCAATGAAAGAGTAAAAAGAGGGAACTCACTGTAGCTGGAATCTATGATGTAGGGAACAGGAACAACACCATTATCACTTTTAGGCCAAAGGCAAGAAGGACAGTTGATGGCGCTGCGGTCATTCTGTACCAGTATATCTCCTCCATACATGGTAGTTTTGCTATCTGAAAATACAGAAAATTGTTATAGATAATCCACTAAAATGCATTGGATTTAAGCTGTCCATACACTGTGAACTGGCTGAAGTTTGCTATGTGGGTGGCTATGTCAGTCCTCTCTCACCTGATATCCTTGGATTAAAAAATGGATGGATCCAAACAGAAAATTTTAGAACTGACAGTGGCTGCATCTAACCATATGCAGTGATGGGGTATACAACAGAATAGAATAGGCACAATGGGAATCTGGAGAAACCTGTTAGATATTTCCATGCAGTCCAAAGGCCCAGCTTTACTTAGTTCCGTGACACAGCACAGCCCTGTTTGGCAGGGGAGGAGACCTGATTTTGCTCTGCTGCAGTGAAGTTGGCCTCTTAAATCTTCCCATGCAGAACACAACAGAGAGCGAGCCCCCGAGTAGAGCCTTCCCACTATGGAGGGCAGAATTTATGCCACGTACACACGATCGGAATTCCGGCCAGAAAAAGACAGATGAGAGCTTTTCATCGGAAAATCCAACCGTGTGTATGCTCCATCGGAATTTAGCTGTCCGAGTTTCCGCCAACCAAAAATTTATAGCATGTTCTCAATTTTCCAGACAGAAAAACTTTCTATCGGTAATTCCGATCGTGTGTATGCAATTCCGACACGCCAAAAACCACGCATGCTTGGATTCAACTACGAGACAGAAGCTATTGGCTACTGGCTATTGAACTTCCTTTTTCTAGTCATGTCGTACGTGTTGTACGTCACCACGTTATAAATGATCGGAATTTGATGTGACCGTGTATAGGCAACACAGCTTGAACCGAATTCCATCGGAAATTTCAACAGGAAAACTATCGGTGCTTTTTCTGACGAGAATTCCGATCGTGTGTACGCGGCATTAGAAATCAGGCTAGTCTATCAATGCATTATTTAAAGGATCCTGAAACTCATAACTTTATAATTGGTTATTGTCTATTAACTTGCCTTGATTTAACACCATCATGATGCAGTAAAGAATCCTGTGGTTTAGAATAATTACCTTTATTAGCTTTCAAAATCTTGCTGAAGATCCCTTGTTGTGGCACTTCGGAGTCTTCACTCTTCAGGGCTGTGTATACAAAATACACATTAGGCACATCTAGTGTAATAATCATAACCAAAAAATTAAAGTGACTTAAGTTTCTGTAAATATTGAACCCATTTTATAAATTGAAATATCAATTAATGAAAAAATAGGGTAGCTCTACAAAGTTATCCCTGATCTGGGAAACTTCTGGTCAGGAAATTCTTTAAGTCTTTGCCTGAATCACCATGATTTCATAAATACCATCGCCTAAGCAAAGGGAGATGACTTTGATGACTCTATTGCCAGGGTCACATTGCAGGTGTATACTCCATTCTGGCCGCATCATTCACACTGGCTCCCCAGCTGTTGCTGAGCAAAATAAAGGCAGCTTGCAGGGAAAATGTCATATTTTTTGGCTTTAGAAATGAAATTATTGCTGCAGCAGATTCTAGGCATGGTACAGATCTACCACTTTACAGGTAGACTAAGGGGACCCCCCAGGCACTATATTAGAAGGAAAGTTTTATGTTTATGCTTTCACTTTAAAGATCCAAAAATCACTGCGCATTTAAAAATTATGTTTTTTACAAACTTTTTTTTATTGATACATGTCCCCCAAGGCAGGAACCGGACCCCTATAACAACTGTATGCCCAATTAATTGCATATAAACCTTCAAGTCAGGAGATGGATACAAAAAAATTCAAAGGCTTTATCGATGCTTAGAAGCACAGCCCATACTACGTCTATTGACGTCATGGGCTTTCAGTGGTTATATCTGAATGATGCCTGAGGCCACAGACATCATTCAGATATCGGCGTTTTCAGCCGGCACCATAAGAACGATCATAGTGGCTGTTCCGCCGCTTGATCGTTCTTACGGGTGGCGGGAGGGGACGCCCCCCCTCCGGTGCTTGTACCGACTCACCGCTTCCATCGGTGAGTCGGTCACAGGATCCGCCGGCCCCCGCAAGTTACCATAGATATTTCTGGTGGACCAGATCGTCCCCGGAGTCTCTATGATCGTTCGGAGGCCGGGCGCGATGTTATGATGTCACGCCCGGCCTCGGTATTCAAATTAACAGCGCTGATCTGGCAGGGAAGCCAGGATCGTTTTTTTTCTTTTGATTTTATTCTTCCCAGCCTAGAGGTGAGATATGGGGTCTTATTGACCCCACATCTCACTGTAAATATGTCCGATCGTGCCATATTCCTATTACAAGGGATGTTTACATTCCTTGTAATAGGAATAAAAGTCATCAATTTTTTTTTTTAAGTGTCAAACTAAAAAAATAAAAATAAAATTAACAATAAAAATAAAAAATTTAAAATGTAAAGCGCCCCTGTCCCCGTGAGCTCGTACACAGAAGCGAACGCATACGTAAGTCCCGCCCACATATGAAAACGGTGTTCAAACCACACATGTGAGGTATCGCCGCGAACGTTAGAGCGAGAGCAATAATTCTAGCTCTAGACCTCCTCTGTAACCCAAAAGATGTAACCAGTAAAAAAATTTAAAGCGTCGCCTATGGGGATTTTTAAGCTTGGAGGTGAGAGTTCTGGGAGCCTTCAGCCCCCTGATTTTTTATAAGTACCGTTTTTATCTGCGTTTTCCCAAATGGTGCCAGTGAACGAAATGTTGATATCCACCATATGGACTTTGTATTTTGCCTGCTTTCTATATATTTTAATAATATTTTTTTATTATTTACCATTCACTAGCACGTAGCACTTTATATAGGATTTCTGGTAGATTTGCGCAGGGACAACTGTTCACTTTTATTTTCGTCTGGTAGTTTTGTGTAATGCTATCAGGTTCAGCTGCAGTTTCTAGCACCTTATATTAATATTTGCATGTGCACTTTCTTTTGTTATTTATTTCATGCATTTTTTTTCCATATTGATTTTTTATTTATGAGGTATATTCACCCTGCTGTTTATTGATTTGCTTTTACTTGTAAAATAGTAGCGCAAAGGCTTTTTTTCACTATATGTTGGTGTTATAGCTTTCACTTGGATGTTATAAGTTGTTATAAGTAGTTGAGTAAATGCAGCTGGATAAAACAAAAAACTGTGTCTGTCTTCATTTCAGGCTGCAAAGCAACAAAATTTAATTATTTTAAAAGGGGTGATTCTTTTTTATACCCACTGTATATATGGAAATGCATTGAAGGAGGTAATTGTATTTCAGTTATGATTTACATTATAGATATCTACCTCTGTGTTTCTCCTGAAGAAGGATGGTGAGAGTGGGTGGGGCAATTAAATCAACCAGTTTCTTTGGCATGAATGGACAATTCAAAGGTTTACTTTAGCTCACAGCTATTACAGGTATGTAATCATGTTACATGTGGTCACATGTCCATTATTATGGTAACCTTGTGCGTAACCGAGTTAATCTACTTTTTTTTTTTTTTTTGTAATGACTTTGTGCCTTTCTCATTTTATTATGTCACACTGCTAAGTAAATATCCAGTTGTATTTTATATGCAGTACAATTTATTTTTTACAGTTGACATATAATGGCATGTTTTTCAAGAAGGCTATGGATTACATCTCCAACCTTCAAGGCAAAAAAATAGACATTTTAGACATGGGAGATAAAGAATACAATTATATGTAAATCTTAAAAGGGATAGTTCACCTTTCCAGAAAACATGAAAAGGTGACCTAACAATGGATGCAATCCCCACCCCCCTGTCCCAGATGTACTTACCTCCCACAATCCTGAGCTGTCAGGGCTCCCGCAAGCTGATTCCCTGTTCCAGGGATTTGAAATCCTCGCTGATTTCTTTCCTCTCTATCCAGCACTGTAAGGATGGACCAGGTGGATTCTAAGTTGTCAACGTCACATAGACAGCGCACATCCTGTGATGTAGGATAGGAAAACTGTATTTTTGTACAAACCTGTAAAATCAATTTTTTGGAGTATATCACAGGAGACAGGGACTGTGTAGGTTTGTTGTGTTAAGTAGAATCTGTTTGTAATTTTGAACTGGTACATTTTTGAAGTGTAGCTCCAGTCAAAAAATCTATTTTTAAGCTTTTTGGAAAACATAGGGAAGGGTTATCACCCCTGTAACTTTTTTTTTTTGCTGTCTGTGCACCTCTCCAGAAGATTTCACCTCACTTTCTGTCCCAATAACCAATGTTTTTTGAAAATTTGGGGTTTTTAGTAAAACAAGGATTGGAATAAAGTCGAGAGGATACACGTTTTTCCCATATCAACTTACAGGAGAGAATTTCCCTTCCTAGGGGTAGATTTCATCTCACTTCCTGTTGTCTCCTTCCGTTTGCAAGTAAGAGACATTTGTAAGTTGGATGTTTGAAAGTAGGGGCCTGCCCTATATGCTCTACAGAAATGTGGGCCTAAGGTGTTAGTGTTGCCACAACACTGTAAGCCCTCAAAGGGACTCTTGGTGGGCGCTGGAACGCCCTGCTGTGAACTATTATATTAAGAATTATAATTACATGCCATTGTTGAACAGTGGTAGAAAAATTGGGCCTTTGGTGGTGGTGGTGGTCGTGGTACTGGTGCCATAACACTGTAAGTCTTAACAGATACTCTGGGTGGGCGCTGGAACGGGCCCTGCTGTGAAATATTATATCAAGAATTGTAATTACATGCACCTGTTGGACAGGGGCAGAAAAATTGGGCCTTACGCACTGGTGCCACAACACTGCAACACCTCACCGAAACTCTAGTTGGCAAGCAGGAATGAGTCCTGCTGCAAAGTATTTAATCAAAAATTGTAATTACACGTCCATGTTAAACAGGGGCTGAAAAATTGTGCCTTAGGCCCTGGTGCTGGTGCCACAACACTGCAACCCCTCACAGATACTCTAGTTGGAGCACAGGAATGAGCCCTGCTGCAAAGTATTGCATCAAAAATTGTAATTACACGCCCCTGTTAAACAGAGGCTGAAAAATTAGGCTTTAGCCACTGGTTGTTCTTCCAAGCTATCAGCAGGATCATTGAGGAGGAAGAGGATAGTCAGTCAGCATAACAGGACAGTCACTCAGGAATTCGTAACCTTCCAGTCTCTGGGAACGCGTTGCACAGACCTTTCTGTAAGGCCTCCCGAAGATGTCTCATCCTCTGCTCCTTCTGCGATGGCAAAATAAGGTCCGCAATCTTACCCTTGTACCGTGGATCAAGAACAGTTGCCAGCCAGTAATGATCCCTCTCCTTGATCTGCTGAATATGAGGATCCTTCCACAGGTTTGCAGGATCAGGGAGGCCATGCAGCGTAGGTTAGTTGAGGCATTCGGTCCGGAGTCCTCTGGGTCACTAAGGATGACATGATCCACAGCCACCTCCTCCCAGCCATGTAGAAGTCCACGGGTTTCTTGGGACTGTAATGATCCCTAAAAGACTGCTGCTGATGCTGAGTGCCAGGCTCCTCCTCCATGCTGACACAATCCTCCTCCCCCTCGTCCTCTTCCTGTGTGATCAGCGGGTGAGCAGGGACACTGTCTGGATAAAGGGGGCCTTGAGAGGTAAGGAAGTCCTCCTCTTCCTGCCTCTGTTCTGCCTCACGTGCTCTGTCCATTATTCCACGCAGCTCGTGCTCCAACAGGTGGACAAGAGGTACAGTGTCACTGATGCATGCACTGTCACTGCTCACCATTCTCGTGGCCTCCTCAAATGGTGACAGGACAGTTGATGCATCCCTGATCATGGCCCACTGGCGTGGGGAAAAAGCATACTAATGGCCTGCAGGGAGATGTAGCTGCACAAAGCTGGAACGTATAAATTGATTAAACTGCAGCTAGCAGAATCAACTGCCTACCTGTAGTATTATTACTATGAGAACACCAGTAATTTGGGAAGCTTTAGGTGCACACTGAGCAGATGACACAGTACACCGACTGTAATTACTGCAGCTACCTGTGGTATAGGATCAGCAGAACACCAGCAATTGGGGTAGCTTTAGCTGTACACTGTGCAGGTGGCACAATACACCAACTGTAATTACTGCAGCTGCCTGCCTGCGGAATAGGATCAGCAGAAGACCAGCAATTGGGGTAGCTTTAGGTGCACACTGTGCAGATGACACAATACACCAACTGTAATTACTGGAGCTGCCTGCGGTATAGGATCAGCAGAACACCAGCAATTGGGGTAGCTTTAGCTGTACACTGTGCAGGTGGTACAATACACTGACTGAAATTACTGGAGCTGCCTGCGGTGTAGGATCAGCAGAACACCAGCAATTGGGGTAGCTTTAGCTGTACACTGTGCAGGTGGCACAATACACAGACTGTAATTACTGCAGCTGCCTGCCTGCGGTATAGGATCAGCAGAACACCAGCAATTGGGGTAGCTTTAGGTGCACACTGTGCAGATGACACAATACACCGACTGTAATTACTGGAGCTGCCTGCGGCATAGGATCAGCAGAATACCAGCAATTGGGGTAGCTTTAGCTATACACTGTGCAAGTGGCACAATACACCGACTGTGATTACTGCAGCTACCTGCCTGCGGTATAGGATCAGCAGAACACCAGCAATTGGGGTAGCTTTAGGTGCAAACTGTGCAAATGACACAGTACACCGACTGTAATTTCTGCAGCTGCCTGCGGATAGAATCAGCAGAACACCAGCAATTGGGGTAGCTTTAGGCATACACTGTGCAGATGACACAATACACCAACTGTAATTACTGGAGCCGGCTGCTGTATAGGATCAGCAGAACACCAGCAATTGGGGTAGCTTTAGGTGCAAACTGTGCAGATGACACAGTACACCGACTGTCATTTCTACAGCTGCCTGCGGAGAGAATCAGTAGAACACCAGCAATTGGGGTAGCTTTAGGCGTACAATGTGCAGGTGGCACAATACACCAACTGTAATTACTGGAGCTGCCTGCGGTAAAGGATCAGAATAACACCAACAATTGGGGTAGCTTTAGCTGTACACTGTGCAGGTGGCACAATACACCAACTGTAATTACTGCAGCTGCCTGCCTGCGGTATAGGATCAGCAGAACACCAGCAATTGGGGCAGCTTTACGTGCACACTGTGCAGATGAAACAATACACCGACTGTAATAACTGTAACTGCCTGCAGTACAGGATCAGCAGAACATCAGCAATTGGGGTAGCTTTACGTGCACACTGTGCAGATGAAACAATACACCGACTGTAATAACTGTAACTGCCTGCAGTACAGGATCAGCAGAACACCAGCAATTGGGGTACCTTTAGGTGCAAACTGTGCAGATGACACAGTATACCGACTGTAATTGCTACAGCTGCCTACGGATAGAATCAGCAGAACACCAGCAATTGGGGTAGTTTTAGGTGTACACTGTGCAGGTGGCACAATACACCGACTGTAACTGCTACAGCTGCCTGTGGTATAGGATCAGAAGAACACCAGCAATTGGGATAGCTTTGGGTGTACACTGTGCAGGTAGCACAATACACTGGCTGTAATTGCAATAGCTTAAAAGGAAATTCAGACACTGTCTCTCCGTCTATCTCTCTCTCTTAGCGGTGCAATACACTACACAAGGCTGTAGTATGTGTACTAAACCCCTTGAGCCATAATTGGCCACAGGCATCCTGCCTGTGGCCAATTATGGCTCTCTTCGCTGACGGCGCTGTGATTGGCCAAGCATGCGGGTCATAGTGCATGCTTGGCCAATCATCAGCCAGCAATGCACTGCGATGCCTCAGTGCATTATGGCCCGTGAGCGCCACTCGAATTTGGCGCGAACGGCCCATCATGTTTGGATTTCGCAGAACGGGCGAACGGCCGGTGTCCGAGTCGAACATGGGTTCGACTCGAACACTCAGCTCATCCCTACTTCTAAATAAAGATTAATATGGCTGCTCTGTGTCCCATGATAAACTCAAAGAAATGGATTTTACAGATAAGTACAAAAATCACGTTTTCTTCTCTATGACAGTCCATAGCACTGTCATGGGGACTGTCATGGTGATATAAAAATATTCTATAAAGAAATACCCTTTTTATGAGTTATTAAAATGGATATAGTGGGCCTCCAGTGCTGCTCCTGAAATGAACAAGTGGTATCATTTTCAGTAAAAAGCAAAGAGATAGAGGGTGCTAAACAGCCTCATAATGTAGTAATACACTATATTTCCAAAAGTATTGGGATGCCTGCCTTAACGCGCATATGAATTTTTATGGCATCCCAGTCTTAGTCCAAAGGGTTCAGTATTGAGTTGGCACACCCTTTGCAGCTATAGCAGCTTCAACTCTTCTGGGAAGGCCGTCCACAAGGTTTAGGAGTGTGTCTATGAGAAGGTCTGGCTCGCGGTCTCCGCTCTAATTCATCCCAAAGGTGTTCAATCAGGTTGAGGTCAGGACTCTGTACAGGTCAGTCAAGTTCCTCCACTCTGAACTCGATCATTCATGTCTTTATGGACCTTGCTTTGTGCACTGATCCAAATCATTTGGTGGAGGAGGGATTATGGTGTGGGGGGGGTTGTTTTTCAGGGGTTGGGCTTGGCCCCTTAGTTACAGTGAAGGGAACTCTTAAGGTGTCAGCATACCAAGACATTTTGGAAAATTTCATGCTCCCAACTTTGTGGGAACAGTTTGGGGATGGCCCCCTTCCTGTTCCAACATGACAGCGCACCAGTGCACAAAGCAAGGTCCATAAAGACATGGATGAGGGAGTCTGGGTTGGAGGAACCTGAATGGCTGCACAGAGTCCTGACCTCAACGTGATAGAACACCTTTTAGATGAATTAGAGTGAAGACTGCAAGCCAGGCCTTTTTGTCCATATCAGTGCCTGACCTCACGAATGCACTTCTGGAAGAATGGTCAAACATTCCAATAGACACTCCTAAACGGAAACGGTACCCACATCATCTAAAGTCCCGGGGCGAACCCTCCGTTTTATTGTAAACATTTTATGGTGGGGGAGGTGTTTTGGACAGGTAACCCTCTCCACTTCATTGAGAGATGAATGCATAAATAATGTGTGATACTTTGGGCAGCCCCTCCTTACTTACACTATTGGCAGCCCACCGGACAGGTAAGAAGTGTCATAATACAAAAAATATGAACACACACTGTACAAATGGAAGCACATTTTTACATTCTGCAATTATCTATCAAGATTATAATAGGAGAACAAAACTTTAAACATAAACAGTAGCATTTGAAGGTAATCAGGTAGGCCCTTGCACTACAGGCTTTGGTGAATTCATCCATAAATATGAACACAAAAGAGGTAGATATAGTGTGTATGGGTTTGGCAAAGTCAGCAGATAGAGGATTGCTGTAGGCTGACTTAGCGGTTGGGGGGCCCCTATTGAGTTTGGCCCCACCCCCCAAAAAAAAGCCTCTTGCACTCGGCCTGAATTTAAGGACAACAATAACATTTGGACACATTTTAGGGGGTGTTTAGGGGAAAGCGATACAATGGAGCTGACAAAATACATTGCTAAGTGACTAGGCTAGGTGTATATGGGCCCAGGATTGTATGCTGGGGAGATTAGTGAAGGCAAATATGCATGAAGGACAAAAAAAGGAGCAGTAATAGCTTCCAGCATGCATGAGGACATTCACAACATACTACAATCATGGTAATTATGGAATGATGAAAGAAATACAATACATTAGCCAACATTAAATACATAGAATGTGATGTTAAAGAACAAAACTTACTTTAATATAGACCTTCTGCAGGACCTGAATGATGGCAGAACAGGTCTCTGGAATACAGAACTTCAGGTCCTGGAGACTTCTCCCCATTGCGTTCTGCTTCATAATATAAGGGGGTCAGCAAAACCAAGAGACAGTGAAAGACGGGGTCCGTCATCTGGAGATAATTCCTGAAATCATCAGGATTATTCTCCTGGAGCTCCTGCAACAAAGGCATGTGACCGAATTGGTCACGATTAAGCAACCGATTCTTGGTCCAAGAACTCGTTCTCCCCTGTTCATGGACTGGACTTGGGTCAAAGCAATAGCTCCAACACCAATCCCAACATGCCCCCGTCTTCTCTGTGTCCTTCCCTTAGGCAAATGCAGCCTGCAAACACTGCATAGCCTACACAGTCCTCCGTGTGGACGTTGATGCACAACGGCGTTGTGCTAAGCCATGCCCCCACACCCCCCTCCTCCTCCGTCTTCCGCGCCCCTGCCACTCTGTTCAAAAAAAATTGTTCAGGCCTCCGATCGACTAGATAAGAGGGAGCGGAGCAGCATACCGCCGACTGTTCTGCCGCCTCCTGGACAGGGGAGCCATGGTGGGGATGTATTTTGAAGAAATCCCCCCAATAGCTTGGGACAAGCCTTCAGCTTTGCTGACACAGAACAAGATCTGAAAAAGCATGGGAGAGGACCGTGCTCTTGACAGCCCCGGTGGCGACTTCAGGCATGACAACAATTACGTAAAGGAGAAAACCCATAAGAATTAAAAAATTCTTTAGGAATCTCTACTTACCTTATCCAGCCACAGGGCTCTGTGCTAAACCAACCAGACCCAATCTTCACCCCTAACAGCAGGCTCCATTAAATAACCTTTAAGGACCCGGCCCTTTTGACCTAAAAATGGTCCAAAAAAGACCAAAATCGCACCTCGGCCCTTTTAGCCCAAAAATAGTCCAAAATCGCACCCCCGGGCCTTTTTCCCTGAAAATGGTCCAAAATTACAAAAAACGTACCCCCGGCCCTTTTAGCCCGAAAATGGTCCAAAATGACAAAAATCGCACCCCCGGCCCTTTTAGCCCAAAAATTGTCCAAAAAGAAAAAAATCGCACCCCCGGCCCTTTTAGCCCAAAATTAGTCGAAAATCGCAACCCCAGCCCTTCTGCCCTGAAAATGGTCCAAAATGACCAAAATCGCACCCCGGCCCTTTTAGCCCAAAAATAGTCCAAAATCGCACTCCCGGCCTTTTCACCTGAAAATGGTCCAAAATGACTAAAATCGCACCCCCGGCCCTTTTAGCCTAAAAATGATTCAAAATGACAAAAATCGCACCCCCAACCCTTTTCACCTGAAAATGGTCCTAAATGACAAAAATCGCCCCCCGGCCTTTTAACCCAAAATAGTCCAAAATCGCACCCCCGGCCCTTTTTCCCTGAAAATGGTTCAAAATTACCAACATCACACCCCCGGCCCTTTTAGCCCTGAAAATGGTCCAAAATGACAAAAAAACTTACCCCGCCCTTTTAGCCCAAAAATGGTCAAAAATGACAAAAATCACACCCCCAGCCCTTTTAGCCCAAAAATTGTCCATAAAGAAAAAAATCGCACCCCCGGCCCTTTTAGCCCAAAATTTGTCGAAAATCGCAACCCCAGCCCTTCGGCCCTGAAAATTGTCCAAAATGATTAAAATCGCACCCACTGCCCTTTTAGCTCAAAAATAGTCCAAAATCGCACCCCTGGCCCTTTTCCCCTGAAAATGGTCCAAAATGACTAAAATCGCTCCCCGACCCTTTTAGCCTAAAAATGGTTCAAAATGACAAAAATCGCACCCCCGGCCCTTTTGCCCCTGAAAATGGTCCAAAATGACTAAAATCGCACCCCCGGCCCTTTTAGCCCACAAATAGTCCAAAATCGCACCCCAGGCCCTTTTTCCCTTACAATGGAGCAAAATAACTAAAATCGCACCCCCGGCCCTTTTGATCTGAAAATGGTTCAAAATGACTAAAATCGCACCCCCGGCCCTTTTCACATGAAAATGGTCCAAAATGACAAAAATCGCACCCCCGGCCTTTTAACCCAAAAATAGTCCAAAATCGCACCCCCGGCCTTTTAACCCAAAAATAGTCCAAAATCGCACCCCCAGCCCTTCTGCCCTGAAAATGGTCCAAAATGACCAAAATCGCACCCGGCCCTTTTAGCCCAAAATTAGTCCAAAATCGCACCCCGGCCCTTTTAGCCCTGAAAATGGTCCAAAATGACAAAAATCATACCCTCGGCCCTTTTAGCCCGAAAATGGTCCAAAATGACAAAAATCGCAACCCCGGCCCTTTTGCCCTGAAAATGGTCCAAAATGACAAAAATCGCAACCCCAGCCCCTTTAGCCCGAAAATGGTCCAAAATGACAAAAATCGCACCCCGGCCCTTTTAGCCCAAAAATTGTCCAAAAAGAAAAAAATCGCACCCCCGGCCCTTTTAGCCCAAAATTAGTCGAAAATCGCAACCCCAGCCCTTCTGCCCTGAAAATGGTCCAAAATGACCAAAATCGCACCCGGCCCTTTTAGCCCAAAAATAGTCCAAAATCGCACTCCCGGCCTTTTCACCTGAAAATGGTCCAAAATGACTAAAATCGCACCCCTGGCCCTTTTAGCCTAAAAATGATTCAAAATGACAAAAATCGCACCCCCGACCCTTTTCACCTGAAAAATGGTCCTAAATGACAAAAATCCCCCCCCCCGGCCCTTTAACCCAAAAATAGTCCAAAATCGCACCCCCGGCCCTTTTTCCCTGAAAATGGTTCAAAATTACCAACATCACACCCCCGGCCCTTTTAGCCCTGAAAATGGTCCAAAATGACAAAAAAACTTACCCCGCCCTTTTAGCCCAAAAATTGTCCAAAAAGAAAAAAATCGCACCCCCGGCCCTTTTAGCCCAAAATTTGTCGAAAATCGCAACCCCAGCCCTTCAGCCCTGAAAATTGTCCAAAATGATTAAAATCGCACCCACTGCCCTTTTAGCTCAAAAATAGTCCAAAATCGCACCCCTGGCCTTTTCCCCTGAAAATGGTCCAAAATGACTAAAATCGCACCCCGACCCTTTTAGCCTAAAAATGGTTCAAAATGACCAAAATCGCACCCCCGGCCCTTTTGCCCTGAAAATGGTCCAAAATGACTAAAATCACACCCCCGGCCCTTTTAGCCCACAAATAGTCCAAAATCGCACCCCAGGCCCTTTTCCCTTAAAATGGAGCAAATGACTAAAATCGCACCCCGGCCCTTTTGATCTGAAAATGATCCTAAATGACAAAAATCGCACCCCCGGCCTTTTAACCCAAAAATAGTCCAAAATCGCACCCCCGGCCCTTTTTCCCTGAAAATGGTTCAAAATTACCAAAATCACACCCCCGGCCTTTTAACCCAAAAATAGTCCAAAATCGCACCCCCGGCCCTTTTCACATGAAAATGGTCCTAAATGACAAAAATCGCACCCCCGGCCTTTTAACCCAAAAATAGTCCAATATCGCACCCCCGGCCCTTTTTCCCTGAAAATGGTTCAAAATTACCAAATCACACCCCTGGCCCTTTTAGCCCAAAAATAGTCCAAAATCGCACCCCGGCCCTTTTAGCCCTGAAAATGGTCCAAAATGACAAAAATCGTACCCTCGGCCCTTTTAGCCCGAAAATGGTCCAAAATGACAAAAATCGCAACCCCGCCCTTTTAGCCCAAAATTAGTCGAAAATCGCAACCCCAGCCCTTCTGCCCTGAAAATGGTCCAAAATGACCAAAATCGCACCCGGCCCTTTTAGCCCAAAAATAGTCCAAAATCGCACCCCGGCCCTTTTAGCCCTGAAAATGGTCCAAAATGACAAAAATCGTACCCTCTGCCCTTTTAGCCCGAAAATGGTCCAAAATGACAAAAATCGCAACCCCGGCCCTTTGCCCTGAAAATGGTCCAAAATGACAAAAAACGTACCCCGACCCTTTTAGCCCGAAAATGGTCCAAAATGACAAAAATCGCAACCCCGGCCTTTTGCCCTGAAAATGGTCCAAAAAGAAAAAAATAGCACTCCCGGCCCTTTTAGCCCAAAATTTGTCGAAAATCGCAACCCCAGCCCTTCTGCCCTGAAATGGTCCAAAATGACCAAAATCGCACCGGCCTTTTAGCCCAAAAATAGTCCAAAATCGCACTCCCGGCCTTTTCACCTGAAAATGGTCCAAAATGACTAAAATCGCACCCCCGGTCCTCTTAGCCTAAAAATGATTCAAAATGACAAAAATCGCACCCCCCAACCCTTTTCACCTGAAAAATGGTCCTAAATGACAAAAATCGCCCCCCGGCCTTTTAACCCAAAAATAGTCCAAAATCGCACCCCCGGCCCTTTTTTCCCTGAAAATGGTTCAAAATTACCAACATCACACCCCCGGCCCTTTTAGCCCTGAAAATGGTCCAAAATGACAAAAAAACTTACCCCCGCCCTTTTAGCCCGAAAATGGTCAAAATGACAAAAATCACACCCCCAGCCCTTTTAGCCCAAAAATTGTCCAAAAAGAAAAAAATCGCACCCCCGGCCCTTTTAGCCCAAAATTTGTCGAAAATCGCAACCCCAGCCCTTCGGCCCTGAAAATTGTCCAAAATGATTAAAATCGCACCCACTGCCCTTTTAGCTCAAAAATAGTCCAAAATCGCACTCCCGGCCTTTCACCTGAAAATGGTCCAAAATGACTAAAATCGCACCCCCGGCCCTTTTAGCCTAAAAAATGATTCAAAATGACAAAAATCGCACCCCCGACCCTTTTCACCTGAAAAATGGTCCTAAATGACAAAAATCCCCCCCGGCCTTTAACCCAAAAATAGTCCAAAATCGCACCCCCGGCCCTTTTTCCCTGAAAATGGTTCAAAATTACCAACATCACACCCCCGGCCCTTTTAGCCCTGAAAATGGTCCAAAATGACAAAAAAAACTTACCCCCGCCCTTTTAGCCCAAAAATTGTCCAAAAAGAAAAAAATCGCACCCCCGGCCCTTTTAGCCCAAATTTGGCGAAAATCGCAACCCCAGCCCTTCGGCCCTGAAAATTGTCCAAAATGATTAAAATCGCACCCACTGCCCTTTTAGCTCAAAAATAGTCCAAAATCGCACCCCTGGCCCTTTTCCCCTGAAAATGGTCCAAAATGACTAAAATCGCTCCCCGACCCTTTTAGCCTAAAAATGGTTCAAAATGACCAAAATCGCACCCCCGGCCCTTTTGCCCTGAAAATGGTCCAAAATGACTAAATCGCACCCCCGGCCCTTTTAGTCCACAAATAGTCCAAAATCGCACCCCAGGCCCTTTTTCCCTTAAAATGGAGCAAAATGACTAAAATCGCACCCCGGCCCTTTTGATCTGAAAATGGTCCTAAATGACAAAAATCGCACCCACGGCCTTTTAACCCAAAAATAGTCCAAAATCGCACCCCCGGCCCTTTTTCCCTGAAAATGGTTCAAAATTACCAAAATCACACCCTGCCCTTTTAGCCCAAAAATAGTCCAAAATCGCACCCCCGGCCCTTTTCACATGAAAATGGTCCTAAATGACAAAAATCGCACCCCCGGCCTTTTAACCCAAAAATAGTCCAAAATCGCACCCCCGGCCCTTTTTCCCTGAAAAAGGTTCAAAATTACCAAAATCACACCCCTGCCCTTTTAGCCAAAAATAGTCCAAAATCGCACCCCAGCCCTTTTAGCCCTGAAAATGGTCCAAAATGACAAAAATCGTACCCTCGGCCCTTTTAGCCCGAAAATGGTCCAAAATGACAAAAATCGCACCCCCGACCATTTTCACCTGAAAAATGGTCCTAAATGACAAAAATCGCCCCCCCGGCCCTTTTAACCCAAAAATAGTCCAAAATCGCACCCCCGGCCCTTTTTCCCTGAAAATGGTTCAAAATTACCAACATCACACCCCCGGCCCTTTTAGCCCTGAAAATGGTCCAAAATGACAAAAAAACTTACCCCCGCCCTTTTAGCCCGAAAATGGTCAAAAATGACAAAAATCACACCCCCAGCCCTTTTAGCCCAAAAATTGTCCAAAAAGAAAAAAATCGCACCCCCGGCCCTTTTAGCCCAAAATTTGTCGAAAATCGCAACCCCAGCCCTTCGGCCCTGAAAATTGTCCAAATGATTAAAATCGCACCCACTGCCCTTTTAGCTCAAAAATAGTCCAAAATCGCACCCCTGGCCCTTTTCCCCTGAAAATGGTCCAAAATGACTAAATTCGCACCCCGACCCTTTTAGCCTAAAAATGGTTCAAAATGACCAAAATCACACCCCCGGCCCTTTTGCCCTGAAAATGGTCCAAAATGACTAAAATCGCACCCCGGCCCTTTTAGCCCCACAAATAGTCCAAAATCGCACCCCAGGCCCTTTTTCCCTTAAAATGGAGCAAAATGACTAAAATCGCACCCCCGGCCCTTTTGATCTGAAAATGGTTCAAATGACCAAAATTGCACCCCCGGGCCTTTTATCCTAAAAAGGTCCAAAATGCTACAAAATCACACCCCCGGCCCTTTTACCCCGAAAAGGGTCTAAAATGATCAAAATCGCACCCCCGGCCCTTTTACCCCAAAAAGGGTCCAAAATGAAACAAAATCGCACCCCCGGCCCTTTTACCCCAAAAAGGGTCTAAAATGACAAAAATTGCACCCCGGCCCTTTTACCCCAAAAAGGGTCTAAAATGACCAAAATTGCACCCCCGGCTCTTTTACCCGAAAAAGGGTCTAAATTGACCAAAATTTCACCCCCCGGCCCTTTTATCCCAAAAAGGATCTAAAATTACCAAAATTGCACCCCGGCCCTTAATCCCAAGATGGGTCCAAAATTGACACAAAATCGCACCCCTGGCCCTTTTACCCCAAAAAGAGTCTAAAATGACCAAAATTGCACCAACAGCCCTTTTATCCCAAAATGGGTCCATAATGACCAAAATTGCACTCCTGGCCCTTTTACCCCAAAAAGGGTCCAAAATCGCACCCCGGCCCTTTTAGCCCTGAAAATGGTCCAAAATGACAAAAATCGTACTCTCGGCCCTTTTAGCCCGAAAATGGTCCAAAATGCTGCAAAATCGCACCCCGGCCCTTTAACCCCGAAAAAGGTCTAAAATGACCAAAATTGCACCCACAGCCCTTTTATCCCAAAAAGGTCCAAAATGCTACAAAATCGCACCCCCCGGCCCTTTTACCCCGAAAAGGGTCTAAAATGATCGAAATTGCACCCCGGCCCTTTTATCCCAAAATGGGTCCAAAATGACACAAAATCGCACCCCCGGCCCTTTTACACCAAAAAGGGTCTAAAATGACCAAAATTGCACCCCCGGCCCTTTTACCCCGCAATGGGTCCAAAATGACAAAAATTGAACCTCTGCCACTTTTACCCCAAAATGGATCAAAAATTACACAAAATCGCACCCCCGGCCCTTTTACCCCAAAAAGGGTCCAAAATGAAACAAAATCGCACCCCCGGCCCTTTTACCCCGAAAAGGGTCTAAAATGACAAAAATTGCACCCCGGCCCTTTTACCCCAAAAAGGGTCCAAAATGCTGCAAAATCGCACCCCCGGCCCTTTTACCACAAAAAGGGTCTAAATGACCAAAATTGCACCCCTGGCCCTTTTACCCGAAAAAGGGTCTAAAATGACCAAAATTTCACCCCGGCCCTTTTATCCCAAAAAGGGTCTAAAATTACCAAAATTGCACCCCCGGCCCTTTTACCCC